>NCSJ02000145.1:0-104545 GCA_002812745.2 Scytalidium lignicola
CTTACTTAGACAAGAACTTATTTAGTATTGAATAATCATTTATTGCTTAGAGATATATATAAAGTTCTATAAGCATTAACATACTTGAGAGAAGTAACTGAAATGTGGTTTTAATCCTTTAAGGATGAATAGTTTATGACAAACAAAAGGACAATGAACTAAAGAGTAATTAACATCCTTATAAGTTAAGAAAACTATACAAGAGAACTTAAATACTTGTATGATAATGTTAACAAGAAAAGGAATGCTAAGAGATAACTAGCTTACCTTAGACAAATTAAAAGCCTTAATGAATATACAATACTTTATTGTTAGTATATAATATTAGTCAACTGAGGAGAAAAAGCATATATATACTAGTATAAGACTAGACTTAAGGATTCTATTAAAGAAGAATTATACTGACAATTTATAGTCATCATATTCAATACTCTTGTTAACTTGTCTATCAAGATTAGGAATGAATAATATAAGATAATCTTGGACAAGAAGAGGAGATTATACTTTAATAAAAGAAAGACTAAAGGCAAGAAGGATTAAGGAGACCTTATAAAGTTGGATGCTATGAAGAAAGAGAAGACCTTTAAAAGGAAAGGAAAGAAGTATTTTAAAGGAAAAAACNAAGAAAGAGAATTCTTTTAGAATTTCCCTTGAAGAACTTAATAATAAAAGNAAAAAACAAATTATACTTTAAGTATAGACTTTTTAAACACATAACAAATACTTATAAAAAAGATAATAAGTTAAGTATGTTAATTAAAGTTGAAGTTATAAAAATCCTAAGAATTATAAATATCTTGTCAGAATTATTAGAAAAGGAAAACTCAAATAAGGAAAAGAACTCTTCAGAAGAAGAAGAAGGTCATCAAGACTTAATAACCATATTATAGTTTATTGTTAAAACTGATATAAACAAGATAATGATAATAAGAATCCTTAAAACAAGTTTTGTATTAATAAAGAGAACTTAATATAAAAGACACCCTTAAGGTAATAATTAAACTAAAGGTTAAAGCAGATAAAGATCAATTCTAAGAGTTAGTAAAATCTAGATGATTGTGCTAACAAACTTTGAGGTTATACTAACAGAATAATATCCTGTTTTTAAGGAGTTATTAGTCTTGAAATACTATCTTATAATTAGTATAAGAGGATTAAGAGGATAAGAAATTCTAGACAAAAGTTAATTTTTTAAAATTATATAATAAGAAAAAATAATTGTTAAAGTATATGAACTTAATATTAGAGATCTTACTCTAGTTTATAAGACTAACCTTTAGAGTATTATCATAAAGAAAAGAATATGTGAATTCCTTTTACTCATGAAAAGAACTCAGATTTAAAATAACTTTAATTAAATGCTTAAAGAAGCTTAGATGATAATTAAAGAAGAGTTAAGTTATATTGTATAAGGAAGATATAATGTATAATATGAAGGACTTTCGATGATAACCTTCTAACAAGAATAAGTAAAGGCAAAAACATAACATGGAGAAATCTAAGGATTAAGAAAATCAGTAAAACAATTACTTGAAGTTAAAGAGTATTATACTTAACAAGAATAAAGAGAATTAGCTAAGATTATTGTTAAACAAGTTAACTAAGACATAGAAGCTCTACTTATAGTTGATGAACTAAAAGAAGATTTATTACCTTTAGAAGTACTTATTATGTTATCAGAAGAAGTTAAATTAATATAAAAAATCGATTAACAGTTTAACCAGGAAGTAATAATATATCCTTTAAACTTTATAAGAAGGATTCTTAAGAAAAGTGATATCTTTATTATTAAAATAAAAGAATACCTTGGAAATGAGATAGTAGAATAAGTACAAGATGTATATGTATTCATAAATAATAAAAGCTTAGACAGATTAAGACTAAGAAATCTTAGTAAAAGACAAATAACATTATTTGAAGAACTAAAAGAGAATACTGAAGATTTAGAAATCAAAGATAATATATTAGTTAACAATGTTAGAAATGTTAATCTTTATTCTATGAATAATAAGGGTTTATTATACATAGACATAAAACTGTACAAAAAGTTAGTAAAGGCCTTGATTAATTTAAGAGTTAAAAGAAATTTCATTAGTAAATAAGTTATAAAGTAATTTAAACTTAATATAAGAGTCAAGGACAATAATTATCTAATATTGTTAACAAACAATACTAAGGTTYAGAAGTATGTTGATATTCAAACTTAAAACTTAGATATAAGGTATAGCAGAAGCTAYTAWGAAAAGATATCTTTTGATATTATRAGRTTAAGRACWTATTAGGTTATAYTRGRAATYRAATRGATAAGGAAGTATAATCTAATAATTGATTGGAGAAYAAGTATRATTACCTTCTTAGAAGAAACTATGTCTTTAGGAGTTRTTTATGTTGATGAAATTATAAAATATATACTTGARGAATATTATAAATARCTARAGTTATTCACAGAGAGACCTGATGATTTAGCTTTACCTAAGTATAAACTATAAGATCATGAAATAAAGCTTAAAGAGGGGTTTAGACTAGTATATAAACCAATTTATCAAATAACTTTTGCTGAGGATGAGGTGATAAAAAAANTGGTTACTTGAGAAAATGGTGTTTAAAGGTTTGTACAAAGAAGGTTATAGCAAAGCTGGAGTACTATTGTATTATGTGAAGAAAGGAGACAATCTGTTGAGATGACCTTGTAATAATTATAAATACTTGAATAGTAAAATTAAGAAAGACTGATACTCTTTACCATTGATAAACTTAATGATGGACAAGTTGAAGGGAGTTGTTATATTCATTAAGCTGGACTTGTAATCAGTGTTTAATTTAGTTAGGATTAAAAGAGGTGATGAATGGAAAGTTGTCATTTGAATGAAATACAAATTATTTAAGCTATTAGTTATAACGTTTGGTATGATTAATACTCTAACAATATAATAAAAAATGATAGACTAGATATTAGAAAAATATTTGGAGAAATTTGTGATAATATATCTTGATGATATAATCATTTACTTGAAGAGTATTGAGGAATATATAAAGTATGTCAAGCTTGTTCTACAAGTGTTGTAAGAGGTAGGATTGTATTACAAACTAGTAAAATGTGAATTCTACAAGGAATAAGTTCAGTTCTTAGGATATTGTATTTCTAGAGAGAGGATTGAAACTCTTAACAATAAGATTTAATTAATTAAAGAATGAGAATAACCTAAGACTATTAAGTAATTATAGAGTTTCTTAGGGTTAGCCAACTATTACTAGAGATTTGTGAAAGATTATTCTAAGATCTTTACATTACTGACTAAACTTATAAAGAAGGATTAGGCTTATGAATGGAATAATGCTGTGAAGGAAGCATTTTAAAGTATAAAGGATGCCTTTGTAAAAGGAGATTTCTTAAGGATCTTTGATCTAGAAAGAGGAATAAGAATTGAAATTGATACTTTCAACATAATATTAGAAGTTATGTTATTATAATCATAGCAGATTAGTAAACAACATTACTAAGTACTATTAGCCTTTTGGTCAAGAAAGCTGAACATTATAGAAAGGAATTATCAGATATTGAACAAGGAAATGCTAGTTATCATGGAAGTTCTGAGGTACTGGAGAGTATATACTGTTAGATCTAGTAAAATAGTTAATATACTTTTAGATTATTATAATCTTTAATATTTTATGACAATTAAGCAGTTGAATGTAAGATAAGCATGATGGGCAGAGAAGTTATCTGAGTATGATTTTAAGATTATTCATGTTAAAGGTAAAGATAATAGAAGAGTAGACATTCTAAGTTGGAAATCTGAGTACTCAGCTAAAGAAAAANGAAGAAAGTAAACTTATATTGAAGGAAGATGAGGGTAGATTCCTAGTATACAATAGAGGACAACTCATGGTTATAACAGCAATAATGGACAAGTACTAGGCTGATTAGATTAGTTAAGTAACCAAAAAGGAAAAAAAANGAAAANCGTTTTACTAAACATGACTAGAGGAGAGTAGGAGAAAATTGAAAACATTTGGTATAAGAACAAGAGGTTATATATATCAACCAAACTTGTTGAGGAGTTTGTTAAAGAACAACATAGTTTGTTGTATAATGGATATATAGGAGTAGCTTGATGTTATTACCAAATCAATAAGGATTACTTTGTTATGAAACTATGATTAGTAATTAAGAAGGTAATCATGAAATGTGAGATTTGTAAGAAGGCTAAGAATCCAAGAAGGAAGTTTTAAGAACAATTATACTTTACACAGATACTTAAGAAACTATAAGAACTAATTAAATGGGATTTTATTATGAAACTATTAGTTTCCACAGATTGTATAACAAAGGTTGAGTATAACTCTATCTTTGTAATAATTGAATATCATACTAATTATACAACATTTGAATTGTTCAAAGAGACTTAAGGAGTAGAAGAGGTAATTAATATATTCTTATGAAGAATAGTATCTTAATGAGGATTATTAAAACAGATAATCTTTGATAGAAATACTAGATTTATATCTAAGTTTTAGGAAATAATAACAATAAGAATAGGAGTTAAGAGGAAGTTGTTAACAGTATAGTATCTGCAAACTAACGGAAAAACAGAATGTTTGAACAGATGGTTAGAAGGATATCTCAGATGTTATGTTAATTATAATTAAGATAATTAGGTTAATTACTTGTTAATAGCAGAAATAGCGTATAATAGTACATTATATAAATCAACTAAGATTATTCCATTTTATGCGAATTATGGATAAGAACTAGAAGGGTTTTATACTAAACTTAAGTTGGAATTTACAAGTGAATCAGCAAAGATTTGTATAGAACAAATAGAAGAAATACAAGAAAAAANTCAGGAATTCACTTCAATATACTAAGGAAAGAATAAAGAGGTATTATAATTGTGGATACTTGATGGAATTAATATATAAAAAGGAAGATAAAGTTTATCTTTTTAGAAGAAATATTAAAACAATAAGACTAAATAATAAACTAGACTGGGTAAAGATGAGATTATACAAAATTGAGGAAGTCTATAAGCTTTTAACATATAAATTGAAGTTATCAGTAACAATTAAGATACATCTTGTTTTTTNATGTTTTGCTTCTTGAACTAATACTTGAAAATGCTTAAACATTAATGTTAGAAGAAGTTGATCTAGAAAGAGAATATGAAGTTGAGAAAATCATTAGTCATAGGATGTATTATAGGAAATTATAATACTTAGTTAAATGGATAAGATATCTAGAGAATGAGAATGGATAAGAACTTACTTTTAATCTTACAAGCTGTGAGGAGTTATTGGAGGTATATTATTAAACTTATCCTAGAACAGATTTCTAAGCAATAGAATTGCAAGGTTAAAGAAGAAGGGGTTAGCAACAGAGGAAGAAGCTTTACTTGTATAAGCAGAATACAACTCTTCAGACAGTTTCTCTTGCTTCTTTTTCTCTTTCATAGTGTTGAGTTTGTCCAAATACTTCAAGCCTTACTAGGCTATCTTATTCTTTCGCTGTTGAAGGAGAGCTTGTTGCTTTTGTAAATAAAGGATTTTGGCTATAACTTCTTCTTCTTCTACTTGTAATCTGTCCATGGATTTTTCCAAGGATTTCTAGTCCTGAGAACAAGGGATGTTCTTGTCCTAAGAATCAGAAGACATATTGTAAGAGTACTTTGTGTGTACATACTCAGAATATTACAAGGACTTTAAGAAGTTTACAATGTACTTTTGGTTCTCCTTGGAATAATAAGAACAAGGATTTATATTATTGTCAGTGTTCTTAATAGTCAAAGCAAGAGTAACCTTCTTTCNTTTTCTTTCTCTTGAGATTAGAAGGAAGGAAGGGGCAAGAATGCTTTAGGGGCATATTGAAGAAAGAAAAGGATTGACAAATAAATGAAATAATTCATGATAACAAGTTAAGCATCAAGGTGATACTAATGCAAAAAAGGGATAATGTTATAAGTTTTACCTAACAAGCTGATTGGTATAAGCCTAAGGCTTGGTATATGGAAGGTATACATAGAGAACTTAACAATCAGAAGTCATATAATAAAGTCCTAGGATCCTTAGGGGACTTTAGAAGACTCCAAGAACTTTAAGGACTTTAAGGACTCCAGAGAGTCCAGTTGGATTTCATTATCTATATAAGCATATTGTAAGAACATGAGAGTAAACTTCTCATGTTCAACTTAAATACATTACTAAATCTTACACTTGACTTAATTGTTTGCTTGTATGTTATATGTTTTTGTTGTCCTTAAACATTTACCTTACCCTTGGCTATCTAATGACCTGGATAGCGAAGTTTTGTAACATTTAATCTTATTATATATACTCTTTAACTAGTGTTTAAAGGTTTAAATTATAATATACTTAGTCTGTTTAAAAGACTTGTAATAATTTGGAGTTGATGTTATAATGATAAAGTTAGTTAACAAAGTATATTGAGATTTTGATTGTAGAATTAATAAGAAGTATAATGTTATAATTAGTTAGCATTATACTAATTAGTATATTGAATAACTTAGTTTGAAGAAGGTTTATTCTGAAAATTTGAAAAATTATCATTTTTACCTTGATTAAATGTAAATCCTTGACCTTTAAGAATATAAGTAGGATTTCTTATTAAAGCTTGATTAAAAGATTAATTAACAAAATGTAATGCTTAATTTTAAGGGTAATAAAAAAACAATTGTAATTGAAAATTTAATGACTTATTATACTGTTGTTAAAATGCTAGTTAATACAAGAAAGCTTGCTTAAGAGAATATCTATCAAATTAATTAGACTATTAACTTTGAAGTATAATTGTAAATTGTTCTAAGGTAATAATCTTAAGGAGTTCTAGTATGTTTGTACATAAGGTTAAGTCAAGTTTCATCTAGGCTTAGATAACAAGTTTAAACTTTGTATTATTATTAGTTGTTAGAGTATGTTCATAAGTCTTAGTTATTACTTTAAGGTTGCTAGATATTTAACAATTGACTAATGGTTATAATAATCATTTATAATATATTTAGTTAACTTGTATTTAACGAATGCTTCTGATAGTAAGGGTTGAAATCAAGCTTCTAAGGTTGTATAATGTATAATCAGGCTTATTATACTAATTAAGCTAACTTTGCAGATATTATCCAAGGAATTTCATTATTGTTCAACATCTTCACAGAAGTATAAATTTAATATTCCTTTGATTTAAACTTTATCCTTAATAAATGCAAAAGCTTTAATCTGATTAATGAATAAGAAGATATTCTAGTAATATATTCTGTTATCTTTTTTGACAATATTAGCATTTAACCATTTATAGTCCTTAAGCATATTTGAATAGAAGTATTCTAAATCAACAGCTTTTGAAGTTAGTTATTAAGTAGTTAAGGTTATGTTTCTGATAATTTCAACTACTTACCATAGTTTTTCAAGGTTAAATCCTAATATTATAATAGTATTTTGCTATTCCCTAAGTAATTCTGAAGATTGCCTATGTTCTAGAAAAGGTAAAGGACGTTGTTCAAACTCCTTAGTGATTAATTCTGGTAATCTAGTCAATGGTAAAGAAGAAGTCCAAAGTAGTAGAAGAGAAGTTAAAGCTTTTACTAGTAATGAAGAGAAGGAAGGCAAGGTTAAGTCTGATGAAAAGGAGGATAGTATAATTTCTTTGTTAGTTCTTAAGCTAAGTATAACAAGTAGTTACTTCTCTTGTGTTGTTATAGTATTTTCTGCAAGGTTTTAAGCTGAATTTACTATACTACTTACTTCTACACTTTAGGTTTAAGTTGTTAACAATAAGAAAAGTAATACAATTAGTTTAGGCTACAACTGTTCTTGCTTGGTTACAGCTGAATTAGGTGTAATTTGTATGCAACTTTGCTACAAAGGTAAATTAAGAAGGTCAAGAGTTATCAAGGTCAAGTATAAAGGTATTCCTAGGTTAGGTTAAGAGGGAGTTATCAAGTCTGAATTACCTAGGCTTGTTAAGCAGATTAGGAATTGAGTTCGAAGGGTTTGTAAGAGTAATAAGGCTTGTAGTTTTTTCAAGACATTGGATCATAGTACATAATTGCTTTTTTGAAGTTGCTTACTCAATAGGATAAGCTAACACCAAAGACTTAGTTTCTTAGTAGTATAATGACAAGGTCCTTATCTAATCAATCTCTGCTAGGTAATACTCTAATATCTCCATAGTAAATGGATGATTGGATTCTTTAAACTGGTGGAGATGTTCAGCAAGTATTATTAAGTCTAAGGGTATAGAAGAAACATATTGAGAAAGCCTCACAGCCTTGGAATAGTAAGATCTAGTGAAGCTTATAATAATACTTTGGGCTACTTAGTAGTCCTAGTTAATTATGTTAGCTAGCTGATCAAAACATTAGCATTGTTACTATTTTGTTGTATAATAAGAATAGTTTATAAGTAGTAAAAGCAATGATCTATTAAAAAGAGTATGTTATAGCCTAATATAACCATGAAAGCCTAATAAGTAAGGATATAGTAACTAAGTTAATGACTAAGCTTAAAAGAAAGCTTAAGGCCAGAGTAACCTTATGACAACAGTATAACAATTAACTTCTTAATTCTTTTTCTTATAATCCTTAAACTTCTTATAATAGTTAATAAGATTCTTTAATAATTCTTATAAATTTTCTAATTTAGAATAGTCTAATTATTTTATTAAATATTATAATTTGTTATAATATTATTTATAATCTWWTATTTCTTTTAAAGTTAACTTCTTTTACTTAAGCTTTTACTTATTGAACTTTCTTTAAAACTTTCTTCAGAGTTATCTTCTGAACTAATCATTATATCTCTGTTTAATACTTATTCAAGTTTAACATAACTTGTTTTTTATATAATAATATTCNAAAATGTTATAACACTTCTTATAATACAATTACATATAGTAAGTCTAGTTATTCTTATTAAGTTTATATAAAAGTAAAGCATTTATAATTATAATAAATAAGTATATATAGTAGAATTATAACTTAAGTTGAATATAAGGTTCTTAACTAAAGCTTAAAGAATATGTTCTTATATAAACAAATAAGTATAATCTTATATAACCAGTATAGTTCTAATACTCCTTTATACACCTTATACTACTTGTATAAGTCATGTGACACAACATTCCATTGATCATAAACACTTCATAAGCTGTTACTTAACACTTATCAGGTTATAACAGTAAGAACTATAACAAAAAGTTAAAAACTAGAAAAGAAATCTAGATATTAAGACAAATACTATTATTATTTACAGAACTTAATCATTAAATAATAAGTTAAGCTTAAGTAAAAGATAATTTATTAAAGATAATCTCTAAAGATTACAAATAATGTTAAAGATATAAACTTAGAAAAAAGTATATATTTAACAAAAAATATCTTAAAGAAAAGATTAAAATCATTGATTATATTAAGAAATATAACGTTAAACAAAGTTAAAACAAAGTTAAAGTTAATAATATACAAGAAGAAGAACTTTTTTTGTAAGATTATTAGTTTAGTAAGAAATACTTTTTATAAGAATATAAAGGTTATGATTAATTTGAAGAGTAATATGAATTTAATATTTATATAAACGATAAAAAAAGTTGAGAATTTACATTATAATCAAAATAATAAAATATTTAATAAGAATAATTGATAGAATTATAATAGAAGAAGTAATTATGTTTGAAACTAAACTTTATATTATAATTTTAAAATGTTATAAAAAAACAATTAAGTTTAATATTATTAATATTNAAAAAATATAATATAATCTTAAAATTACTATAAATNAAAAATTATAATCTTAAGATTAATTAAACTAATTATAAAATAAAGTCTATAAGATATTAATATAATAAAATGAATAGTTTNAAAACTTATAAAAGTGTATAACATTATAATAAATAATAATAATAACTTAGAAAAAGCTTTAACTTTAAGCTTTCAAATATTAATATAATATAAAGAATTTGAGAAGTTATTTATAAAAAACAAGTTAATAAAAGTTAAAATCTTTATTAAGTTAGATTTTTAAGCAAATTTTTAATTTGATCAAAATAAAAGAAGAAGAAAAATGGAAAATAAATAATTATATAAACAAAGTATAAGTTGTTTAAAAGCTTAATTATACTATTTAAGCTTATTAATACTTTAATTATAATGTAAATAGTTAACAATAAAATAGTTAAGGAATTCTTAGATAAATTCATAGTAGTATACTTAGATAATATCTTAATGTACTTTAAAAAGAAAGAAGAATATAAAGAATATGTAAGACAAGTTTTAAAAGCATTTCTTAAGGAAAAAATATAATGTAAATTAACTAAGTATAAGTTTTATATTAAAGAGGTTAAGTTCTTAAGAAAGATTGTTATTATAAACAAATTTAGAATAAACTTTAAAAAGATTAATATAATTAAAGATTAAGTTGAACTGAAAAACATTAAAGATATATAATCNTTTTTTAAGATTAACAAATTATTACAAAAGATATATTATTAATTATTTAAAGATGATAAAGTTATTAATATTTTTAACTAAAAAGGATAAACTATTTAAGTAGAATCAAATAAGGTAAAAGGNTTTTTTAAGAACTGAAAAATGCTTTTAAAGATAAAGTTTTAATATTAGTTAATTTAAAGAGAATGTTTTAAATAGAAATTGATATATTAGATTATATACTAAAAGTAATACTTAATTAACTAGATGAAAAAATNAAAATAAAGATTAATAATGTTTTATTTTAAAAAGTTTATTCTAGTTAAACTAAATTATAAGATATATAATAAGAAATTGTTAACTATTATAAACTTATTTAAAAAATAACAAGTTTATCTTATAAACATAAAGTATAAAGTAAAAGTTTTAACTGATTATAAGAATTTAGTTTACTTTATTATAATTAAAGAATTAAACTAATAACAAGTAAAATAAGCAAAGTTGTTAACAGATTATAAGTTTTATATTTGTTATATTAAAAGATCTAAGAACATTAAAGCAGATATTTCATAAAACTAGAATTTATAGAAAATAATATATATAAATTAAAAGTTATCTTAAAGGAAAAAGGCTNAAAACTTAATATTTTAACATGTACAAATTAATAAGATATTATAAATAATAAATAACAATTAATTACAAAAAATCTNAAAAAGTAATAAAGAATAAGAAATCTTAAAATAACTATTAGTAAAATAGTAGTTATGTACATGTGATAAAAAGCTTAACAAGGTATAATTTAAGACAATTTCATAAAATCTTAATTAATACAAAAGCTATAAAGCATTTCATAATTGGTTATAGTTAATTTGAAACTTTATAACAAGTAAATCAAACTATAATACTGAATACCATAACCAAAAGTATAATAACAGTACAATTTAAAATCAAGGGTATAACTTCAATAAATTCTATACTAATGAATATACTAATTAGGCAAATTGAATTCTATGTAATTGAATCAACTACTCCCTTTTTATTGTATTTAATGAATATAGACTAATTAGACATATATTTCAACAACTTTACAAACTTACTCATTACTTTACAAGGAAGTATTCTAGTTATACAACAATTTAACCATAGCTTTTTACTTTAGAATATATCTTTATACATTCTCATTTTTGATTTATTAAAGAAAAACCCTTACTTCTTAATTAACGTAGAATTATAACACTTATACTAATATTTTAACTACTTGTTAATAGTTAGATTATAATGTATATTAGACTATACAAGTTATGATATTGATAAGGACATATTAAAATACTTTATTAAGTTTTGTACTTATTGTTAATATTATAAAAAGTTATTAAGAAGATTTAAATTCAACTTATAAGATGACATCAACTTTAACTACTTTATTATCGTTAATATCTTTTATATTAACAACAAACTAATACTTTATATTATCAACAAGAGAATATATTACCAAGTTAATAAATAACTTCAAAATATTAATACAAAGTATACTTAAGACACTTTATAAGCTTATTAGATTGACATTTACCTAAGACTTTTAGATTAGATTATAACTAACGTTAAAAAGAACTTTATTAATAAGGAATTCTAATAAAGTGTTATAACTATGAGAATAACCTTGAAAGTAGTCTTAGTAAAAGTTTATAACTTAATTGGCTATGTTAAACAATATTATATACTTGTATAATATGCTTACTAAATAATTATAATTAAAATCTATAATCTTAACAAGGATATAACTTTATAAATAACATTCAAAGTTGTTAATAATTATGTAAGACTTAATAGACTTGTCCTTATACTACTAGTTTATAATACTTACTTATACATGTTAAAACTTAATACTTTAACTTTAACTGTTAATTAAAGAGTTATAACAATTAAGAAGGTTATAAAGAAAATCAACAAAATCAAGGCAAAACAAGTATAAAACATGATCAATATATATAATAACTCTGATGTAAGTACTATTCATAACTTATTATTGAATTCAGATGTTCTTATGTAAAGAGTAGGAAATACAAGTCAAAACAAAAGTTAAAAAAAGGTTATACAAACTTATAAGTATAAATAGAAAAATATACATATTAGTATTACTATATAAGAACATACTATTCAAGTTAACAGTTGTAAAACTATACTTTACACTTATAAAAAGAATCAATAGAATTAAGCTATTAAAGTTAAAGCTAAGAACTACAACTACTGAAGAATACTAAGAAGAGCTTAACAAGTCAATTATAACTATTACTTTACTATTAGTACTACTTATAAAGCAAAGATATAGAAGACCTTGTAAATACCTTGAAATCATTGCTTTCTTACAAGATAAGGAATTAAAACCTTAATTTATAACCTTACATTAAATTAAAATATTAAAATTGCTTAAAAAGAGTATTTTTAAAATTGTAAACCCTCAAGATATGCTTAACAATATACATATATTCAATGTTAAGTTTGTAAACAAAATTAAAAACAAGGAAATTGAAAAAGCTTTTAAAAAGTCATATCTTATAGTATAAGCTTACAAGGACAATAAGAAGAAGCTTATTTTAACCTAATCACTTATTATTCARYATRTTAACTARTATATTATTCTTTRTATTATTRTTATAAAGTATAAAGAYATAARCTTRTACTTATAARACATTTTATAAGTRTATATAYARTTTAYTACCTTGTTRAATCAGGATTTCTAYATAYRATYACCTTCWAGAGYTTAYARAACAACTTAGTCTTYATAAAARYTYAATYTTAYAAGTTATAAAAYTAYTTTACAAAGTCCTTRAAGTTGRAAAYTAYTARTTCYARACTTAYTACTCTTATTATRTCAAGATRYTTRTTATAAAACYATYAAYATATAATCCTTRCTTATTRTATAATAYTAAACCTTTTAGTATTRTAAAGCTTTAAACTAAYRATAYYTTGTTYGTTGAAAATACTTAATTTATTAGACTTRAGYAAGAACAACTGAAAAAAGGCTAATTTTCTAACAAAGGAATACAAAATATTRACTATTAACAAGAAAATCAAGTTTAATAAAARTATTATACAATTAAATAATACTAGAATTTYGCTTATTCAAAAGTATTAATATACTAATTTACAACTTCTAACCAAGAAATTAATTATTATAACAAGCTTATAAAGAATTATATATCAAAACCTTATTAYTAARSARYAATATATTATRTAAYATACTYAAGRARTATATATAACTTYAGTTTRCTAAYTARAAGYATTATAYAACYTRTTAATAACTRCTTAAGYTATTAATCTTAACYAAGAAGACATGAAATTACTGAATAAATACTTATAATARCARATTCARAAYAYTATTAAARGAATACAATTTATCAAGCTTGAAAAGGAAACATTACAATTATTAATCTTTATAAATACCTTATTYATGAATAATAAAGACTTATYGTCATAAATTAACTATATCATAATAYTTACAAACTRRAAAGGAAATGTAAATATAYTACATTAAACATTAGTTAARTGYAARARGGTTATAYATAAYRTTTTAGCCTTAGAACTGTAYARAATAACWTATAAGTTTAATATAAGAGTTATAATCAAGTTAACTATYAAAGGAATCCTYRAAATYAAYCTYTTACTAATTATATATACARATTTAARGTTATTGTACAATTRYCTTRTCAAGTTGAGAATTATACAARAAAAAGYAACTYATRATTAACRTAATATGCCTTTRTTAAGTRTATAAACAAYATTAGATYATTRAGGTATAATAGATTAAARGAATTAYAAATCCAGTTAATTCYATRAYTAAARGAAARCTATYTAAYACTTTRAAACAATTATTRAATAYRAATAAAGTATAATTRAAAGTARTAGAATRAGTAGAATATAATAGTATAAATAACAGAATAGAAAATCATACAAAGGAAGGATTTGGAGTTATTCCTAATTAAGCAATTAATATATAATTAGAAAAACTTTATAAATTTAAGTGTTTTAAGAGTTATAATATATAATCATTTTTAAAGTAATTCTAATATTAGTAAAATAGTAATTATATACACATAATATTCACATACCCTTATAAGTTAGTCTTAATTAAATAATAAAAANCAAATAAAGTTCTTATAACTTTACTCTCTTACCCTTTAATTGTACAACAACTATAAAATAACATAACAAGTATATTATGTATAATTATATACTATACTACATATTACAAATAAACTAACACTAATATCTAATATAATATAATCGTCGGGCCTCAGGCACGCGCATTGCCCGACTTTAGTCGCATTCGNNCNTNNNCCTNAGTCGGTSGCNAAGCGAATGTGGTCGCCTATTTTTTTTCTATGGGAAACCCACACAAATTGAATACTAATTACCATAACTTGACATATCCACTCTCATCCAGTTCCTCTGAATCTGATGAATCCCYTGAATCACTGAAATTGCTYGAACTGTAACCAATTTCTCCTTCCAAATCTAGGCGTATATAACTCTCCATTRAGGCATCGCTTGNCCNTMCYTCCTSCTTCCTGCTCYTGCTCCTGCTCCTGCTCCTGCTCTARCTCTTCCAGTGGCTCARGCCTTGCAAAGCTTGTTCTGATTGGTTGTTGAACAGGAGTTTGAGGTRGCYTATAACATGGAATATYTGCTAAATCAGCTGTARGTGTAACTGAAGGTTTCTGATCAATTRRCTCCTTGCCARGCTYTATRAARGGTARTGGAGTATGCTCCTTATACAGCTTAAGAACACTTATTAYAYTAYGAGGAAGYTGTTTAATTGCYTTCTTTCTGAATGCCTCCTTCTTATRCTATGTTACYTATGYARCCTTTTGATTTTTTCTTTCYTTATTAGYTATTTRACATAGTATTCTAACTTCYTTATTAGTTACTTTCTATGCCTCTTTGTGATCTTTCTCTTGTTTTATAACTTGTGCTTGTTCTTATGTTAATTCTCCTCTTTTTTGAAGCCTTTTCTTATTGGATAGCNTTTTTTGTTATAAGATCTTATATTTGTTAATATGTTATATTATGTTCAAGCTTAATAAGCTTACTTTTATTTAATATTAATTTAGAACTATAAGTAAAGGAATCAAACTTGTGTTAAGATGGAGAGCTTAATAAATCTATAATCTTTAGTTTTAACTCTCTAAGTTGATATTAAACTTGTTGAATAGTTATAAGAGTTCTTAGTGTAAGTAATTCAAGTTCTTTAATTATTGTTTTAAGTTTATCTTTGATATATTTCTTTATAAGGGTAAAGGTTGCCTTCTTGTCAATAGGCTATATACTAGCCTTTTTAAAAGTATTCTGAATAATAGCTTTCTTGAAGGTTTGCTTATAAATCCTTGGTAGATTGCAAAAGAAAGAAGCTATAGTATATTCAAAACCAAGTGATTTAGTAGTACTTTGTACAGCTTTATTATATTAGTACTTGTATAGTTAAAATACTCTTATATCAAGAGATTGAATATAATGTGTTAAATAAGCAGGAAATATAAATGGTACTATATTATTTTTGCAAGTTAATAAGGTAAAATCAGGATTTATATGATTAGTTTGATTGTCTATTAATAATAGCTTATATGGTTGATTAAAGCTTGTATTTGTATGTTGAATAAAGTATTCTAGGAATTGTAAACTAATATCATTAGTTGTATAGCTATTCTTTGATAAATGAATTACTTTTGAATACTTTAATTGATCCTTATACCATGATACTATATGATATTTGCCTTGAATAATAACTATAGGTGGTATAAGAGTAATTTTATTAGTATAGATAATCTTAATCATAATTACAAATTGATGATTTTCAAGGCTTAAAGAATAAAGCTAATATAGTGTTAACCTTGAATTATAGTAATAATTATAATAATAGATAAATCCTTACTTCAGTTAATTCAATTGAAACTAATACTTCTATACCTTTAGGACAATTAATGTAAAATCCTGATTTGTTGAAATTGTATAAATTATACTTATGGATATTATATTTTTTAAAGGTTATTGTATAATGATTAAACCAATCATTAACCTCTTTCAGATCTTGAGTAGTAATGTGTTTTTGAGCAATAGGTTTAGTCTTAATTTTGTAAAATAAAGGTTGACTTTTCTACTACAGATTGGCTCTCAGTAAGGTTCTCAGCAAGCTAATCTTTTGCCTTATGAATATGCTCTTTAGTAAGCGTAGGCATATTGCTGTAAGAATAGAATATATTTTGAACAGTAAGAATATGCAGAGGGGTATTCAATTTGTGTGGGTTTCCCATGGAAAAAAAATAGGCGACTACATTCGCTTTACGACCACATTCGCTTTTACCGACTAGGAGCGAATGCGACTAAAGTCGGGCAATGCGCGTGCCTGAGGCCTGACGATTAATCGAAGCTGTTGTAGCCTCAGGTATTTGATACACTCACGTGACAAGCCATGGCAAAAGCCATATGAAGTCATAAAGTCGGAGTCAGGGCAATTATCATACCTGTGAGACATTTTCACATGAAATGTACGTTTACAGGTGTGTATATGATATGGGTGTATTTCCCCAGCTGTAGCTGTTATTAGCTAGTTGTTTTTGATAGTTGAAATTCATACTGTTCGTGTACGTACCAATGATAACAGTAGCTATAGCCTGTTCAACAGGTTATAAGCCTGGAGATGTGTCTTAATAGTACATTAGACAACTCCTTGAATATTGTAATAAAGCTGTATACGTTGGCTTGATTACAAAGACTATGGAGGTTGATTCTAGCCAGGACAAGCCTTGTATTACAAGACTTGGGCTACTGAATTACAGAACATGGAGTGTTCAGGTCAAGGCTTATTTACAAGGGCAAGGGCTATAGGAAGTGGTTTCCTAGAGCATATTGATGTCTCAAAGTATCACCAGAGAATTGTCATTATCATATAAGAGTAACTTGCTACCTCAAGATGTCCTATTACCTTCTATAGACTGTTTACAGTCTGTAAGTACAGATAGGAAGGCAAGGTCAATTATCATATCATATTGTACTTCTTCAACCCTGGAAATGATCATAGATCTGGAAACAGCAAAAGAGTAATAAGACATACTCAAGGATTACATAACTCCTTTAAGGATACAACAATTAAGGGTTAAGTTAATAACCTTTAATTCATATATACTATCAAAGACAAATGTTACAATTTTACAACTGGTTACAAACCTTAATACTTTGCAAAATGAGATTAGTACAATTTCTAAAGATGATAAACCTTCAAATAACACTAAGATAACTGTATTACTCAGAGTTGTAGAAGTTATAAATTCATGTTTTCATTTTATAATTACTCAACTGTCACTTAGCAAGTAAGACGTTAGCAACTATGATGTTGTTGTTACTCATTTGACAGAATTTGAGCAAAGGATAAGGCCTAAGAAGCCAACTAAGGAGAATGTCCTGAATGTTATTGAAAAGGGTAAGAAGGGTAAAAAGGGTAAAAAGCTATTCAAAGGAGTATGCTTTAATTGTGGCAAAACTAGCCATATAATAAGATTTTGTAAGGTACTTAAAAAGGAAGGTAATTCAAGTCCTAGCACAAGAGCTTTGCTTATACCCAGTAGAGTGAAGGAGCAACCTAAGGAAGTACAAAAATCGAAAGCAAAAGCCAAAACAGTTAAGGAAACCTGTTAAAGTGTATTTATGGATAATACAAAAGAACAGGAGTGTCCTGTGTACATTGTAGATAACGGTTCTATGGAATTACTATAGGTAATCGATTCAAGAGTTTCATGTCACATGATGTACTTGAGGGAAGCCTTCAGCGATTATAAGCTACTTAAGACACTGATTCAAGTGGTTACAACAAATGGAATGGAGATTTAAGTTGTGAGAACTAGGAATATGCTTATTAAAGCTGCCTTAAATGGAAGAGTAGAACATATAAAGCTTACAGATGTTTTACATGTGCTAAAACTAGCTAGCAGTTTGGTTTCAGTGTTATAACTCCAGGACAAGGGACTAACAGTTGAAACAACTGCAAGGAAGGCTAGAAAGCTTTTAATTAAGCTACATAGCAAGGTTATAGGAGAGGCACTTTGTATTAGGCGTTTATACATCTTGAAAAGCATTGTACAATCAGAACAAGCTTTTGTAGCTATTGTTATAGATGCTAGAATGCTATAACACTGTCGATTTGGGCATTTGAGCTTAAAAAGCTTAATAAGGCTATACAAGGCTACTACAAATGAAGAACAGCTTGTAATTACACTGAAGGAGCCATGTGAGGCCTATACGATGGCTAAGAAGGTGAAAGTGATTAATAGGAAGGGTCTTGAACAAGTTACAAAGCCGTTGGAATGTATACATACTAATATGTAAGGGCTATACAAGATTCCCAACTGTAATAAGAACACTTACATAATCACCTTTACAGACAAGTATACTTGTAAAGTATAGATTTACTTCAATCAAAACAAAGTAGTTATACACACTATATTCCCTGAATTCAAAACCAAGGTAAAGCTTAAAACAAGCTATAGGATTAAGGCTGTCAGATGTGACAATGCCAAAGAATATGTAGCTTTAAGGAATTGAATTAACAAGATTACCAGAATCCAATTTGAATATATAATACTTTACTTCCATGAGCAATTGAGCATCCTTAAACGGCTGAATAGAACGTTAATTACACTGGCTAGAACTATGTTATAAAGTAGTCAGTTACCAGCTATGTTTTAAGAAGATGCTGTAGAAACAACATGTTATGTACACAACAGAACTCTCATTGGACTTGATAGCAAGACACCTAAGGAAGCATATAGTAGTAAGAAGTTATATATTAGCTACTTGAGAGCTTTTAGGTGCATTGCTTACTCAATTGTAACAAAGGAAAAGCTTACAAAATTAAAGTTAACAAATCTAAGATGTTGTTTTATTAATTACATGGTTATAAACTGTTAGTACAAGCTATACAACTTAATGAGTTGTAAAGTCATAATTATATCTTCACTTACTTTTAAGGAAGATTTACAACTTGATTTTGACTGGAATAAGCCAATTATGAAACTTATAGAAGAGGTAGAAATATTAGACTTTATAGAACTACCAAGAGACATTCCAAAAGACACAAATTTGCGAATGATTATAACTGTCAACCAATCAAGTCAACATGACATTGAAACTAGCCAATCAGGACAAGAAGCTATTATAACGCTAAAGGAGGGAGTAGAGCTTATGACGTTTGTAGTTATAAGAATTAGTATTCTAGAACCTTCAGAAGAGCCTCTAGGAGAGCCTCTAGGAGAGCTTACAACCACAGAGCCTCAGGAGCCACATATGCCGTTAAAGCCTCCTGACGTTATGAAACCTACAAATCTAGAAGAGCCTGAACCTAGTAGCCGTAATACACTGGAATTAAGGCTAAGGGACCTAGAATCTGATGATGCTGAAAGTGTAATTAAAGTTGACACTTTAACGGTTATGGCTAAATAAAAGACTTCTTACAGGCCTCTTACAGTTTGTAAAAGTAGAAGGGTAAAGAAGCTTAGCTGTAAAGCTCAAGAGAATCCTAAATCAGCATTTCAAGTAGAAGAAGTGTTTATTCTAAAGAATAAACAAGAAGCATTAAAAGATTTACTATAGCTAGTTGCTATAGATTTAGAAATTAAGAAATTATAAGCCCTTAAAACGTAGGAAATTGGAGATCTCCTAGTAAGTAGCAATTTAGTTGGTTACAAGTAGGTGTTTATAGTCAAGTACACCCTTACAGGCCTGGTTGACTACCGTAAAGCATAGCTAGTAGCTTAAGGATTTAGTCAAACGCTTGGAGACGATTACTTGGAAACCTTCAGTCTTATTATGAGGCTTGAGTCGTTAAGAGTACTCCTGGCAATCACTGTGATAGAGGATCTTGAAATATATCAAGCTGATGTTATAAGTACTTACCTAAGGGTAAAGCTTCATACTACTATATATATGAGGCTACCTAGTACCTTGAATGTGATAAAAGGGAAGGTGTTAGTAGTAAGACAACTGCTTTATAGGCTAAAGTAGTCAGGTAAGGAGTAGTATATTAAGAGTTATGCAGGCTTTGAATTATTTGGTTTCAGGCCTTATTATAATGATCCAAGTGTTTTCATCAACCAAGACAAATCTATGATAATTAGACTGTATGTTGACAATATATTAGTATTGGGAAAAGACCTTAAAACTGTTAAAGTTATAGTTGATGACATTGGCAAGAGATAGCAAATCAAAGATCTAAGACTTGTACAATGAATATTAAGACTTAAAGTTATATATGACAAAGCTAATCATAGCTTATAGATCAACCAAAGCCAGTATATTACTGAATTAGTTAAAAGGTTTCATTTACAAGATGCAAAGCCAGTGAATTCACTTGTTATAGACCATAACACTTTGGTGAAGGGCTTACCTGAAGAGTTGCAAGTTGATCAAGTGTTATATCAAAAGTTAATTAGCTAATTAGGATAGGTAACCAAGGGTTCCAGATTTGATATTAGCTATGTTGTTGATCAATTACAACAACACTGTAACACTTTAACCATAAGGCATATGAATACTAGCTTACAGGTTGTTTGATATCTAAATAGAATTATAAATAAGGAGTTATATATAAGCACTAACAAAGACCGTAATAAGCTTAGAGAGCCTATGGGAGCTTGAATTCAAGGCTACAACGATGTTGACTATGCTAAAGACTTATTAGATCAATGCTCAACTACAAGACATATATTCTTGTTGAATGGAAGTCCTATTTCATGGACTTTAACAAAATAACAATGTATAATTACATCAATTACTAAATCAGAGTATATAGCACTTTCAAAGGCTAGCAAACAAGGACAATAGTTACAGTCCTTACTCAGAGAGTTGGGACAAGGTGAACTGTTAAGAGATAATTTGGAGGTTCTCATATTCAATGATAATCAAGCTTGTATAGCTATTGCCAACGAACCAATAGCACATAAGCGTTCAAAGTATATTAACGTTAGATATCACCAAATCAGGGATCTGATTGCAAGTAGACAAATATCTGTGAAATACTATTCTACAGGAAATATAAAGGCTGATATGTTGATAAAGCCATTAACCTATCAGAGCTTTCAAAAGTGTATTGGTGGAATACTTCGGTAATCATTAAATTGGACAGAATCAGTAGACCTTACAACAGGTCAGACGTATAAAAACACTGTACACAATTACAGGTTTATAGAACTGATTTCTTGACGTTTTGCTAACAACAAATTGTTGGCTACAATGGTGAAATAAGGGGACTGTTGTAGCCTCAGGTATTTGATACACTCACGTGACAAGCTATGGCAAAAGCCATATGAAGTCATAGAGTCAGAGTCAGGGCAATTATCATACCTGTGAGACATTTTCACATAAAACGTACATTTACAGGTACGTATATGATATGGGTGTATTTCCCCAGCTGTAGCTGTTATTAGCTAGTTGTTTTTGATAGTTGAAATTCATACTGTTCGCGTACGTACCAATGATAACGGTAGCCGTAGCCTGTTCAACAGAAGCGATGTGACTAGAGTTTTCTGCTGTAATACTATACAGGGGCTATAGGACAGTATTTAGCTACAACTCTACAGTTTAGACAACCTTGGTTGTGGTTTTCTGAGGGGAGTTTGAAGTATTCGGATGAGTGATTACTATTCTAGATGTGGAACGATCCACCTTATTATTAGGCTACTAATTACCTAATTTTAAAGATGACGTTTCGTTCACTTTAAAAGATAATGCGGCCTTGGCTGCGGGTTGCGGAAGCGGACTTCGTAATTACGTTGGCATCAAACTGGCTTTAACTACAGCCAGCTGCAACTAGTGGGTAAATGGAGGTCTGATAAGTTCCAAGTGTAACTCTTTTAATAAGTAAAGTCTCGATGTTTGGTCCTCATCATTTCCTTCCTCTAACCAATGGTCAACTACGACCTTCTCTGCGACCGAAAATACGTCGAGAACATCGATGTAATTTAGATGCAATGAGTTCATGGTAACCATGATATATGTACTATCCCGAAACAGACGGATTCATAACGCTAGGCCCCTAAGTAGGTGGCAATTGCTCTCTCCAGTACATCTAGGTAACCTAAAAGCTGTGCAATCACTAGCATATAAACGTGATGGGGATCTTTCGCCCTAACCTATAGGATCCTATCAACCTAACATGATTTGTACTCTTCCTTATACTTGGGAGAAGTTTCCTCTCCCGTCACGTATACAGAAATAGATCACTTTGAACTGAAGTGTGGTATTAGAACCGTGTTCCAAAATAGGGTTTTAGTATTAAGAGGGCTGCCAATTGGCGATACGTACTGATAAACTTATTGTATTTCTTCATCGAGGATCATTTTTGTATCTGCATAATTAATCGACACAGTATATTTTTGTAAGTAAAATTGGATTAGAAGATGTGCAAACGGAAGAAGAATGGACTAATTACAAGACTTCCTACCAGTTATCACATCTACGAGCTTAGGCGAGCACGAAGATGTGCTGTCTATCAGCTCGACGGTAAATGCAAGGAATGTCAGCTCCTTCCTCCCGCCCTTTGGCCAAGATGGATTGTGTCCATGCTTTGGATTCACACTCAAAGCACAAGTAGAGATCGTCAGAATCGTAGTCCAACTTTCGTCCGCCGATGCTGCTGGAATCGGACGAGCCATCCACTCCTAGAGTCCACCGAGACTTAACGGTGTCCGTAACGGGGGTTTCCGGTACTAGAACCTTGGGCATATCATGACCGTGAGGTGCTACGACATGGCAGATGCTTATCCGTCGATAGATGGCAGGCGTGACGGCTGTGAAGAGGAGGAAAATAAACCTATGGACATTTGCCGGCAGGGGCTCTGTTGCAAACGGCATGGCGTAGAACCCCAAAGCTGCCCACCAAGGTTACTAGAAGCGAATAAGGCAACCGTCTATTCAAGCTATCTGAGGGCTACGAGACACCGCAACTCGAGAGCGCAACAGCCTCAGATAGAACCCCTGGAATCTACTGCGAGTCGTGTTCGAAACTGAGAGACCAATCATGAACACTGTCGCACACTGCACTGAGTTCCCACGAGGCTCTTGAAGATCAGCAGGGATGAAGACCAGGTGTCTCTGAAACCCGTCACCACCTTAGACGTATCGTCGATTGACAAATACGTTACACTGAACCACAGATAGGGCCTCAATGAGACGGTAAAGCTTACCATGATGACACTGGGGAGATTTTTCCAGGCAGTTCCATCCAAGGAAGTTCCCAGACCCTACGCCGAGGCGGCAGCTCTTGCACTTCGCTTGGAATTCATTATATGTGGATTGATTCCTTGGTAAGCCGCGCTTTCGCCCTTAAAGTAGTTAGTAGTTAGTAGGTACGTGTTTATCTGAGCGCAGTGCATCATTCAGGACTCGAAAGAAGATCTGGATTGAGAGATTGCTATGATGGACGCAGTCTACGAAAGCGGGATATCTGAATATCGCCGCCACGTTTGCATCGAGCAATTCAGAGCCCCTGTTCTCGGATCGAGTTCACTCCTTAGTCTTACCACACCGAGCTAGCCCATATCACCCAGAGCAAGCGTAGTCGATGTCGTTGGAGGTGTGAACAGGAGGCCGGCCTTGACTTTTGGACTGGAAGCAACGACGCTCGGCTCTTTGCTGCTCTTGATGACGAGGCACTCTACCACAGAGGGTGGGTCCTTCAAGAAAGGTGTCTCGCGACTCGGAATGTTAGCTTCACACGTTTGCAGGTGTTCTACGAGTGCTGTCAAGAGCTAAGTTGCGAGGTTTCTAACTCTTCTGAACGGGTCTATCGCAGTCGTGGATTCCAGTATAGTCGTCGTCGTAGCGACCTTCCATTCTGCATCGGTAGGCTTGGTCAGCTCGGCAGAAAACAATGCTGGCAGGCGTGGCAGAACCTTGTTAAGATGTACTTGAGCATAGGCCTGACAAATACAGACGATAAATTGGTTACCATCTCAGGTCTTTCCCGGAAGTTCTATGGACAACTACACTCGGATTATTACGCCGGGCTGTGGAGCATGGATCTCCGATCAGGGCTAGGTTGGCAAACGGACGAGTTCAAACTACCTGCTGTTGCCGGAGCGGACTTAGAAAGGACGGCAGGTCAGTGGATGCTGGGAGATATTGTCAACTCAGCCAGACCGGCAATGTATGGAGCCCCTACATTGCCATGGGCATCAATCGATAACCAGATCAAGTTTCAAGGATAAAGACTCCCGGCTTCAGCGTGGTGTTTTGATGTTGTCGAAGCCTACGCATGGACGTCTAGGGGCGATCGGTTTGGACTTATACTAGATGCCAAGCTATGAATCTATGGGTCCTTAATTCGCTACCCATGGGGAAGACACGAAAACAAGAGCGCTGGTGGAAATGATTTTGTGATTAGGCAGCAATCTCACATTTATTATATCCTGCGTCCACGTTTTTACTATTTCATCCCAGGGAAATCATCTACATAGTGTAAGAGGACTAGAAGGTATAGTAGCTATGACAATAGATCTATTATGCACGGGGCCGGATTTCTGATAATATCAGTACCCCTTAGTTGGCTGGTGAGATGGGATAGTTAGCCCGTTCCTCACTGTTGAGTAAACCCTTAAGCTTAACAAATTATGAACGGTTTTAATTTAATGCAGCCTCGGTCACTCTCGGGCACGAAGTAGAGCTCTTATCAGATATTATCGGCGCCCGTCTCCCTTGATGTAACCTTTAGTGGATACAAATTATATTCAACAAGAACATGAGATAGTCGCTAGTATTGAGCTTCTCGGACAACCAATGGGTAAAAGATCTACGTAAATTGACGCTTAGTGAATGAAAGATGATATCCCTCCTCCATGTCCAACTCTCTCTTGCGCTTAAGTGTAGGGCTGATTTCAAGCAACACAGTACTCTCCGAATCCTCAGAGTCACTAGACTCACTCTCCTCGGTTTCTCTTTCTTCATCTTTACCCCTATCTTTACTTTCACCAGCAACAACTGGAATTGGACCACTCTGTCTTTGGGATATTGTTGGTGGCACAGTCAGTTTCTCATCTTTCAGGTGATTGTACCTCCAATCAGCTTCGTAATTATTCCCTGCCAGGATATGCAAATACCATAGAGCAAGATTGACGGTCCAGGTTTGATGACTTCTCACGTCTCCTTCGAGACGGTTGGCCCAGGGAATGGAGATGTATTCCATCAACCCGTCGTGTATAAGTCGTTTTCGTAACAGTTTAGAGTCTTGCAAACCATTGACTGGATCAATGAGCCCCTGAGATTCAACGAACCAGGGAAAATGAAGTTTACCTACCAGGTTCTGTATCACGCGGTCTGACTCGGAAAATGAATGCTTCTTGGCATGTTAGGATACAGCCATAGCGACACATATGCTGTATACAGTAAGAATAGGCTTGTCTAACGGGCATCGCATAGTTGTGGTTGATTTTGCCCCTTTCCCACTCGCCAAATTCATTGATCAGCTCGAGTTCGACCATCAAGTCACTCCTCCACTTGTTAGCTGGTTTATATTCCTTTGGAAATCTTTCTTGGCGAAAGGAGATAGAAGCAGAGTCGGGGCCAGAAAGTGGTGAGTCCCAAGGGATGGACCCGGAGTCTGGCTCCAGTCTTCGTGCCGATTGTTTTTTTGGATTTCTGGCTTGATTAGAACTTTTGCGTGGTGGTTGCGTTCGTATCTTTTCTACGGGTTGCTGCAGCTCGAAATCTTCCTGGGTAGGCGGAGGATCCCCTCGATGCCAAATGGCCGGGTGGAAGTCATGCCGAATAGGTTCAAGAGCCGCCATAACAATTGCCTTGTTCCATTTATCAATCAAATCTTTTGTGTCACCCTCATCACGTATCACACAGTCAATATCTGGGTATATAGTAGGATAAGACGGAAGTTCTCTTCCTTCACGGTGTGCCTCTTGAAGGAGATGGCCTGCAAACGAAGCTTCCAAGATCTTAAAATTATCGAATTCCTCCCATCTTTTGAGTTGTTTCGGCCAGTACCAGTAGTTACCACGAGTGTTTGTTTTATTCCGAGTTGTTTCATGAGATACAGCCGGGTTTGGATGAGTAAGTAGCTCAAGTATCGACGTCGCTGCGCGCTTGTTCGGCATAGTAATATAGGTCAAAACAAAACAGGGGTAATGAGATTATCAACTTAGCAAATATAGATCTAATATGCTGTAGAATATAAAACAGAATTAAAATTTGTATAGCAATCAAGGCCACAAGACACAGAGCTTAGATTTTGAAATATACCAGCCAAGTAAAGGGATAATCCTCACCTATTTAAGGAGCCAGATGCCGTGTAAGGCTCAGAGTCTGGAGGGTCATTAGATTACAGAACTGAGAGTCATACACGGGTTATCTTGCATATGTATGTATGTATGTTGGTTATGCTCATGCAGCATTGAAGCTGTGGTTGGCTACATCTAGGCCTCGTGTACCCCGCTATTGCATCCACCTGGTGTATTAAACAAACCCGAGCTGCCGCATACAGGGGGCGGCCTCAAACCAGATAACCACCCAACTACCGTATAATAAAGAGGTCAAGGGAGGATAGAGGCGTTAGTATCAACATATCGCTAGTTTTGAATAAGCCGTAGGTGTCGCCTGTCTCAGCATGCCAAAACGACATCGTCTCAAATTAATCCCCAAGGAGCTGCCACTATGCAAAGGCCCAAAGCTTCACTTGTTCCAGTATCACAATTCACATATTCAATGGCAGGAGAGGCTTGGTGATGACCAAGATGATGATACATCAACAGAAGGCTACGTTTTCCGCGTCAAGATCAATGATAAAGAATATGCAATCAAAGTTGTAAGCGGACAGTGGTAAATATTCTTTATTTACAGATTATCATAAACTGAAAAGTTATGACTGTTTTAGTTTAAGTTTTACAACCCCATGAGCAGCGAGTACTTCTGGGGACCTTTGTTAGGCGAAGACACTCCCTTAGATGAAGCTGCATACTATACAGATCCATTCTACGCGGAATGCCGAGCCTATGGTAGAATTAATGAAGCCATCAAGCGAAAGGAGCTAAGACCAGACATTGTAATCCCTTGTCATGGTTTCTTATTCTTGCAGAAGAGAGACGAGAAAATCCTCAACGAGCGCAACGTTAATTTCGAGTTAGACAAGGCCTACTTAGAGTATCAGCGGAAGTCACCAGGGGGATGCAGAGCTAGAGCCATTGTGAAAGACCTTGCGTCTTCAGAAACTGGTGTTAATGAAAAGAGCTTGAGAAAGATTCTTCGTGATATCACCATGCTGAATAGACAGCAGATATATAATATGGATATTCGATTAGATAATTATAGGGACGGACAAATTGTGGATTTTGGCTCGTCATGGACGGAACCCCATAGTCTTCTAAATGCGTTGGATGATAGGGAAGCTTATGATTCGAAGTTGGCAGATCGGGTTATGTTTGATCAGATGGTCAGAGATGAAGATATCCCTAACCCAAAGAACATTTTGGCGATGCATCGTATGACACTACGATCGCAGAACGTATAATGGTGGCTCCATGTTGTAGCCGCTTCCATGGGCTTGTATTAATAATACCTATTCCGTCTAGGATTTACATTCAAAGAAAGAGAGGTCAATATATGCTGTAACATATCTGCGTAGCTATATTCCCTGAGACTTGTTCGCAATCGTGACGTCCAACACAAGAAATTCCAAGCAAGGTGTTACATCTTGCCGGCACAAGGGGAAATATCAATTACTGTTGACTCAGTTCTTACTCGGGGTTTCAGGATCAGCTTTGTAGAGAGATTAACTGCTGTTACTGTGTGACGGATGATAACATCGGTATCTATCGATTCATAGTGATCTTTTGACAACCTAATCCGTTGAAGGTGTATACCGTCTTCTATAAAAGTACGCCAAGCTTGGGTCGGGACGCGTCAAAAGTGCTAGTACGAGGGACTTGAGTGTATCCCGACGAAGCTCAGTTTAGTTACTCGTGAGGAAACTCTATCAGAGAAATCTTTTATTATCCACAGTATAGTGTTTTGTACTAAATGCTTAGAGTCATAAAACGGCGAAACTAGCTAACCATGTTAGTAAAGGCATTCTGGCCTCGGTAATCGCCGTACCTCTTCAAAACCTACGGCCAAGCCGAGAGACTACGAAGTCCCGCAAAATAATAAAACTCCTAGAGAAGAAGCCCACAGTCAAGGCGAGTATGCGTCAACAGTGGGACAATTAACGAGAATGGGGTATCTATCACCAAACACACCTCACAAGGTGGGAGAAATACCCAGAACGCTTAAAAAACCCTCTCTCGATATATCCTCTCAAAGGTAAATAGAAATTATAATAAATTCTCTTCGGATTTGCAAATTTACGTCTTATAGGTAATATAAGTACCCCTGGAGTTTAAAACAATACTCTTTTCTGAGCCTCTCATTCTGCGCCTGCTTATCAGACGTCAATCAACCAAGACACTGCACTCTACACTGTTAACCAATGACAATAACAATTTGCAACATATGTGGCGTATGACATAACCATCATTATCGGTGGGGTTGATGAATTGCTCGGCGTTAACAAGTGCAGCTTAAATGCGATGGCCCTTCGATCCTCCCTATATATACCCCACAGCGAGACAAGATGCCAGCTCCCACTTATCAATTCTCAATTCAGAATTTCTACCCATCTCTGTAGGCCGTATATCCCAAATTTCAGTGAAAACCATTGAATCGGACTCATGGCGCCACAATACCCTCAACGCAAGCTCGGCAACGACCTTGTCTCGGCTATAGGACTAGGTTGCATGGGCATGAGCTTTGCCTATACCAGCTATGGAGGTTATAATGACGAGGAATCATTAAAGTTGTTAACCAAAGCAGCAGACCTGGGCATTAATTTCTGGGATACGAGGTAAGAGTGTACTTCGAGTTACCTTTCACTGTAGGTCTTCGGAAAGATCATCAAGCTCATAAATACCTTTTCTTTCACAGCGATGTCTACGGACCTTTCACCAACGAGAAACTCATTGGTCGATGGTTCAAGGAGACCGGCCGCCGAGATGAGATCTTCCTGGCCACAAAGTTTGGCAACTTGAGGACGGCAGATGGCAAGCCCGCCGTCGACGGACGGCCCGAGTACGTCAAGCAAGCCTGCAAGGCGAGCCTGGAGCGTCTGCAAACTGACCGTATCGATCTTTACTATCAGCACCGGGTTGATCCGACGGTACCTATCGAAAAGACGGTTCAGGCCATGGCGGAGCTGAAAGCAGAGGGCAAGATTCGCTATCTGGGCTTGTCAGAGTGCTCCACAACAACGCTTAGACGAGCGCACAAAACCCATCCGATCGCAGCCGCGCAGATGGAGTTTTCGCCCTTTGCGCTTGACATTGAATCCGAACAGACCGGATTCCTTAAGGCGGCCCGAGAGCTAGGTGTCAAGATCGTCGCGTACTCGCCACTTGGCCGCGGATTTCTGACTGGCACGATCAGGAGCAGAAGTGATCTCGACAAGACAGATAACCGGTTTCAGCATCCGCGTTTCTCGGAGGAGAACTTTGCTGATAACCTTAAGCTGGTTGACGACCTGGCAGCGATTGCAAAAGAGAAGGGCTGCACACCAGGTCAGTTATCTCTAGCGTGGGTCCTGGCGCAGGGAGAAGGTTAGTTTTGCTATTCAACCCATTGTCCTATTCATATATATACTAGTACAGTATTTGCTGACATCCTGGAGATTTCATCCCCATTCCTGGCACTAAACGAATCAAGTATATGGAGGAGAATATCCAAGCCATCAATGTTTCGTTTTCGAAGGAGGATGAGGCAAAAGTCAGAAAGGCTATTGAGAGCGTGGGAGGGATGAAAGGCGCGCGGTATCCTCCGGCAATGATGGAAAAATGCTTTGGAGATACTATTGAGCTCGGAAGTGCTTAGATGAAGAACAAGCTCTCGGCGTATCCCCGTAGCTTAAGGGGGCCAAGCCAAGGTTAGGCAAGATATTGCACACGACCATCACAAACACAAACACGTGTTTCGCATCAACCAATACTCCAAGCTTTCCAGGTTAACAGGTGAATTGGCTACGGCAGCTTTTATCTGTCAAGGAGACGTGCAACAGGCTTTACTGCGGGGGTCCATGGGTCAGCTAGAGGTTCCGCAAGACGAGAACAAAATAACCAACTATATAAACTATACTGCTTTTAGAATACAGAATTTCCACAAGGTCAAAACCGACATTTTGCATTTCTACCAATATATACAAATTATCATAAAAGTGTGAGAATATCAAATATTGGTTAACAAGTACTCTAAAAACAGCACCAAGAACACTGAGACTTAGTAGGCTATTAACCATGATGTTTTTAGACCAAAAATAAAATTAATGTTGGAGAAATCTACTGCTATAAATATAATAATATGATTTTGGATATGTACACGTGGGAAACAGCGATTCGCTAGGACGAATGGACCTCGTAGATATCTGGGACTATGTTAACATAGATATACTGCTGTACGAAAGGTTTGTCGTGTTCTGTCATAATATCAAATCTTTATATAGTATTCATAACTTTGTTGCATATTATAAATACGTCATACCAAAGGGATCGGGAATTCCCGAGATATCCGAAACCGGAATGGTGTATTATGTGTGTCTGATCTGTGGAGCGCAGGAGAGGACGACATCGGAGGGTGTATGTTGGGGTAATACTGAGATAATTACTATGTAGTTGGGGATAAACCGTGGGGATTCTCAAATCACGCCTGTACCCGCAGCTCTTATTCCCCACACCTTACTACCGCCCGTTTGATCATGCTTATCGAGAATAGCTACGATCTCAGAAATATAACTCCCTACTAATCTCCACTCCGTCCTGTGATAATATCATCTTATTGAAGTGAAAAAAAAAATTTAACTGCTTAACCAAAAATAACGTTTCACCTCACCTTCACCTAAAATGCCCACCTACAACATCTGTGTCCTGCCCGGAGATGGGGTTGGGCCCGAGATCATCGCCGAGGCGGTCAAGACGTTGCAAGTAGTAGAGACACTGCCCAATATCAAATTCAACTTTCAATATGCCCTCATGGGCGGTTGCAGCATCAACAAACACGGCGTCGCAATCACGCCGGAGGTGCTTGCCCTAGCCAAGTCGAGTGATGCCGTACTATTTGGATCCGTAGGAGGACCAGAGTGGTAAGCCTCTGTACCAGACTTACGTCATGGAGGACAATGAAATTCTATTGCTGATCTATCTCCTATTCAAAGGGGTGCTGGAAAAGTGCGACCCGAAGAAGGAGTGCTGAAGCTCCGAGCAGAACTCACAGCCTTTGCCAATCTGCGACCCTGTCGCTTCCCCAGCAAGTCTCTCACAGATCGAGGACCCATCCGGCCAGAATTAGTCGAAGGCACGGATTTCATCCTCGTGCGCGAGAACTGTGGTGGTGCTTACTTCGGCGACAAGATCGAGGAGGAAGACTTTGCATCCGATCCTTGGTCGTACAGTCGCGCAGAGGTGGAGCGCGTGGCGCGTGTGGCCGCCAGTCTGGCTCTCGAGCATAATCCGCCGCTGCAGGTCATCTCCTGTGACAAGGCTAATGTTCTGGCATCGAGCAGGCTCTGGCGTCGTGCCGTTACGGACTTGTATGCCAGGGAGTATCCTCAGATCAAGCTGTCGCATCAGCTCGCCGATAGCGCCGCTATGTTGATGGTGAAGAACCCGAGGTCTTTTAATGGGATTGTTCTCATGGATAATACGTCAGTCCTCCGATGTCCACTGTGAGATGACTCTGCTTCGGTTCGCTGATTTGACTGTATAGGTTTGGAGATATCCTGTCCGATGTTAGCAGCGTGATACCTGGCTCTTTGGGATTGCTGCCTTCCGCATCGATTTCCAGCACCACACCTGATTCCAAGGCCGTTGGACTCTACGAGCCCATTCATGGCAGCGCGCCTGACATTGCCGGGAAGGGTATGTGCAAGCACGCATCTTCAGTTCTAGCAATATTTGCTTTTCAGTGGCGTGGCAATACTGATTTTGCTTCACAGGCATAGCAAATCCGGTTGCGACAATTCTATCAGCAGCCATGATGCTCAAGTATTCATTTGGACTGAATGCTGAGGCGAAGGCTATTGAACAAGCAGTGGAGAAGGTGCTAGACTCCAAAGATATCGGAGGCTTGCAGATTCGAACCGCGTATGTGATATCTCACTTAACCACGTATAAGTTGCATGTTCTAACACATAAACTCCAGTGACATAGGGGGGAAATCAACTACCGTTGAGATGGGGAATGCAGTCTGTAGTGTCCTAGGGGAAATCTTATCTGGTAAGAATGGGAGTAAGTTGTAGATTGCCAAATAAAAAAGAGAAACTAGACCGAGAAGAAAAAACTCGCTGTATGAAGGCACCTCTGAAGAATAGTTAATAGAGTTATGTGGCCAATATTCCTATGACCATGTGCAAATTTCGAATGTTTTATAATCTATTTTGAGTAATAGCAATATCATACAGCACGGTTGGTGGCAATCACTATTGCAAACAATTTCTAATTATAATGAGAATCACATCAAAGGTGCGATTGCTAGACTCCGCAATGCTGGAAAAGACTGGAATAAATGATAACTATTTGACCCGACCAGGAAGCTTCCATCCAACTTTGCTGAAATTGGAACCCATTTCAATAATCAGCGGTTTACCCTGATAAGCTCAGACCTATTACTCACTGCTCCCTTCGGGAATAATATAATTTTCAAGTGCTGCAGCAACTGAACATACTTTCCAAAGCTATCGAATTTCCAAGACAAAGATCTCAGGACCGATAGGCCATCCGTTAGAGCTCTGTAAACTTCTGCAGAACTTCCACCCGACTCTGCTGTCCAGTTTGCGTGAGGGCGTGCACAAATAATTTTGATATAACAGAGTGGAAGATTCCATATCCAGAAATCCAAGGAAGGCAGGTAATCCAGATGATGGTATGAAACATGCATGCACGAAAGATCAGCTTAGTGGAGGTTTTGGGCACACTGCTAAGCTGAGACTGGAGACTAGAAAGCTCCTGTATTTCTTCTGCTGCTAGAGCGCCGAGTTAGATTTTAAATCTGAGATTCGATAAGCCCAGCTATACAAAAATTGCGGACTTGGCTCTAGATATGCCCCCTTTTCGGGTAACTGATCATGTTATTTATCAAATTATAGAATAATGTAGATTGTATAGACCTACATCGGTACTGATATCAAAGTTTTGTATGCCAAACGGTCTGCCAAGTGCAAGACATATCCAGCTTTAAGGCAGTCAGATGGAGCAGGCTGGGGACGCATGACTTTCTTACCGGTCTAAGACATAAGCACACCAGAAGGTTGTTCGTCGCTGCTCAAGCTCAGCGGGGCCGGACTTTCCATTTACTTGCAAAGATAGTTCATGCTGAAGGCCGAGAGTGATGCAAACTCTAATCGCAAATCCTCGTAGGTGCCATGAACTACCTCCACTCGAGTGAAGCAATGAATATACAATAAAGAGGAGGATAAGTCGGACGGTATCTAGGCTTTCTTCTAAGAATTCCTTATCAATGCATTCCAATGCGGATGTAAAGAAATGCCCGGAGTGATAGACGTCTTGGAAATTTGATATGGTTGGTAAGCATGCCCCAATCGCCAAGACTATATGCAAGATAAATCGGTCAGTTGTCTGGATATAGCTGTTTGAGAAGAGAAGTTCGAAAGTTTGGCGCACTGTTTCTTCTTCCAAAAATGGAAGAGTTGGTTGAATACATTCAAAGTAATGATCAAGATGAGTTTTAAGGGCATTCTGAGTACATGGCACTGGATCAGGATATATGGCATCGTCATCACATCTTGATCTCAGCCAGGGGGAGCAGCCTGCTGCTCATCTACACAAACCTTTCTGAACCCCAACAACTACATGGCATGGGACTTCCCATTCAGCATCCCGCCTGCGAATAACTTGATCATGTTCGATGAAGATTCCAATGGCATCTTCGGTTATGATTTCCAAGATTTTAGTTGGGTTTGGAGTATGGCAGCCACCATGCTTGAGTGCTAGCTAAATGTTATGTACTTGCGAATGAAAAATAGGGTGATGCATTAAAAATAAATCTTCTAGTACTAAAGACCTCCCTCTTTAGACATGATAGAGTGAGTGTTGCAGATATTAAATAGTCCACAAAGTTTTGATTTTCCAAAAACCTGGTTTAAATAGCCATAAAGTCCTACAGTCTGTTTAATAACTATAGTAGGTACATAGGCTATATGCTACTACGTGATGAAAAGCTGCCTACAACTTTCTAATTTAAATATTTTGTGCGTAGTCACTGAGAAATATCAATTTTGGTAAATGCTGCACTCTCGCATATTTCGCTCTCGTCCTCATGTTGAAGGTGTGGACAATGACGAAGTTGCCTCATCATATGTGATGAACTCATGCAAGCCCGAACCAGATGGTACCACAGGCCAAACTGAGCTTGCCTGTTCAGTAACTACCTCTAACACTGCAGGACCATCATAATCCAGTAACCACTTCAGTTTCGCCTCAATGTCAGCTGGCACGGAGCAGCGGTCAGCAGCCACGCCAAACGTCTCGGATGCCTTAACAAAGTCCGGATTGGACTGGCGATTATGGGCAAAGCGCTGATCGTAGTAGAGCCGCTGTAAGTCGGACACCATGCCCATCTGTTCATTGTTGAATAGGAGCACCTTAACGGCGATGTTGTATTGCGCCGCGGTGGAAAGCTCGGCCATGGTCATGTTAAACGAGGCATCGCCATCGATGTCAATAACCAGGCAGTCTGGTCGCGCGGTTTTAGCACCAATTGCCGCTGGGAGTCCATAACCCATAGTTCCCAATCCGCCAGACGTGAGCATCGTACGCGGGTGGCGCCAGCGGAAGTGATGGGCTGCCCACATCTAGTGTTGACCTACGCCCGTGGACACTATCGTCCTGTCTTTCATGTGGGCAGTCATGTCGCTCAGCTTTTCAATGACGGCTTGGGCTCGAATCAAGCCAGAAATTGGCGTCGTCGGGAATCTATTATATGCTCCGAGGGGAAAACGAGACTTCCATTCGTTTATTTGGGCAAACCATTCCGGCCTATCAGTAACACGATTGATTCGGGGGATAAGCTGGATGAGGTTGGTGGCACAGTCTCCTTGGACGGCTTCAACAGCCTCGACAACCTTGTTGATGTTCTTGGGTGCAATGTCGAAGTGGATAATGCCGCCGCGATTCTCTCGGGCTGCGAGTAGTGCTTGAGGGGCAAACTTGGGAATGCTCCCAGTGACACGATCATCAAATCGGGCTCCTAGTGCGATGATCGTGTCTGCCTCTTGATTTGCCATATTGGCATACGCCGCGCCGTATGTACCAAGCATATGAAGGGATTTAGGATCAAGTTCATCGAAAGCACCCAGTCCTTGTAGCGATGTAGTGACTGGTATCGAAGCCTTGTCGGCGAGTTCTTTCAGAATTCTCGGTCCTTGTGGCTGGGCTAGCATGCCCTGGCCTACATAGAGTATAGGCTTTTTTGACATGTTAATTAATCGTGCAACACGATCGAGTGTTTTATCAAGTGGTTGTATTGGACGCGACCAGAGTGCCGCGGTAATAGGATTCAGGCGCCTCGTGTATAGATTATTCAATGGTGCAGGCTTTTGAAGAATAGAAGCTGCAATATGCCTTGGGATGTTGACAAGGACGGGACCTGGGCGACCTGAGGTAGCAATTTCAAAGGCCTCATTGATCCTTTGAGGTAATTCTTCGATCGTTTTCACAGTAACATTCCATTTTGTACAGAATTTTGAGATCCCTATGATGTCGACTTCGTGGAAAGCATCCATCCCTATTCCGTTAATAGATACTTCACCTGAGAATACAACCATCGGAGTTCCATCACAGAGCGCATCCTGCATGGGCGTGATGAGATTTGTAGCAGCAGAATCAGCAGCAACGAGAACCACCCCTGGTTTCCCTGTTACCCTCGAGTATCCCTCAGCCATATGTCCAGTTCCCTGCTCATGTCTCGGATAGATGATACTACAACGGTCTGACTGAAGAATCTTATTGAATGCGGGAATTGATGCTCCGCCAGTGTAGCCAACTATTGAGATGTAAGAACTCAATATAAAATCCTTCCTAAGAGGGGGCCTTACATAGCTGCTGCACATCATGCCGTATCAGCATCTCATAGAAGACCTCTCCTCCGTTACAACCAACAAGACTTAAAAGTCAGCAGCAATTAAGACAGTGCATTAACGGTCAATTCTTACCTATAATCTTGCGTGGTAGAATCTCTCGCACCAAGAGGTTCAATCCTCGCAGGGATGGACTTGACGGGTAATTTAGGATATTCGGGGAGAAATGTGTCATTCTTCAAAATCGCCCTTCGACAGCACGCCTATTAGTAAATCGTCTAGCAAATTGCTAGCTACTTGAGAGACACAGACATACGGTTGCACCGGTGCCGCAGCAGCAGTGGATNTTTGCAGGCCTGCTGGTGGAGATGTTACTCTCATTATATCGAGGCAAATGATTTGAGCTAGGGCGACGTATCGTACTCGACCAAGGCCATTGTGCAGCAGAGGGCTTCCGAGTCGACCGTGGAATTTGTTTCATTATGGGCAGAGGAATGACGCTATATCTCAATCATTGAGCATACGTTATGGTTAGGCCACACTTATATGCACGCACAAAAACTCTGGTGCCAGCCTCTCTTCGCTAAACTTCCACTCATACAATTTGTTAATAATATATACTTAGATTTAAGAGTATTAAACTGAGACCTGCAGGAGATTTAGGGCACACAACACTGTGCATATAAGTGTGGCCTGTGGTTATTTCACAGTGAAAGAAAGCAGAGCTTGAGGATGCTGTAGTGAGTCACAGTGCACTAGTTACATTACCTCTAAAACAGACTCAACGTCCACCTCGGCATAGTCGCCGCAAATATGCTCCTCTCAACAGACCAATGAGATGAAATAACTACATCTCAGATAATTATCTACATCTCTATCTCGTCTCTCCACGCGCTGTATAACCAGTGGCGGGGTTTATAGGCTATGTGGTCAAAAGACATAATACACCAGGGTTCGCTCCTTTCAGCACAGCTTCTTAGTCTGTTAGTTGCATGTAGTACTCCGCAACATAAAAGGTTCCCTGTTTCCGATATAGGAGGCTGACGTGGATGTAATATCAACATGGTAAAAGGTCAAGAATATCCAAAAACTTCACAATTCCCCGTACACCCCGGCTGGGCAATCCCGACGGCGTCCGATTGGCTGCACCATCCTGTGTTCGGAGGTGAGAAGAGTGCGGGGAATTAATTACAAAGGGGTTGTGTCGGCTTAAGGAGCATCGCATGGCAGTAGCCAAGCTCCAAACATCTGTCGTACATTGGATCAGTTTATCGTGAAAGAGATTTGCTACTTTTCAATTCTTTGGCATAAAATCAGGCTTCTGAGTATCTTGCTCTGTCTTACATGAAGTTGATGTTAGGACAATTAACAGCATTATGATGCGACCTCTTCTACGGCTTCGTCCACGCCCAGCTGCGACGAAAGCTTGTCTTTTGAATCAATACCAACCTCTTCTAAAGATTGGTTCAAGATGCAATGCCACAGCCGCGGTTTCAGAAACACAGCGGTCTGTTTCTTTGGCCCCTATCAATCTTGACGGAGCTGATTCTTTACAGGCCTCGTTTTCCCGGTGCCACCGAAAGCCCTATCACAACAGAGATGGCCTTCTTAAGGCCTTCAAACCTGCCGCTCATTCCAACATATCGTGTCATGAATACTGAAGGAGTTCTTGATAATCCAAACCGGCATCCACCTAATGTAACCGATGAGCAAGCCCTGACATGGTATAAGAACATGTTGACGGGTATGTTGACAGATTTTCCTACCTCAATATAATAAGCCCGCTGACGCGATATAGTCAATATAATGGACACAATCATGTCTGAGGCTCAACGGCAAGGTCGCATAAGTTTTTATATGGTCTGCATACATATACTATCTGTCTCCTTTTTCAAGAATCATTGAACTAATGTATCATTCTAGGTATCTGCAGGAGAAGAGGCTGTGACGGTTGGGTCAGCGGCGGCACTGGGACCAGACGATGTGATAACTTGTCAGTATCGAGAAACGGGAGTATTCCAGCAGCGAGGCTTCACCCTCAAGGACTTTACAAGTCAGCTCTTCTCAAACCGCAACGATCCTGGCAAAGGACGTAACATGCCGGTTCACTATAGCGGGAAAGTCAAAACAGGAGTAGTCAGTTTCAACATTTTCCTCTCCCTTTTTTTCATATGCCTTTACGTGTGTATTCATTATATCCATGAAAGGGAAATATCTAACCCATTCCAACTAGCATGCTGTGGCATCCACTCTTGCAACCCAGATCCCACATGCCACTGGCGCAGCCTATGCCCTCAAGATGGAAGCCCAGGAGAATCCCACCAGACCTCCCCGAGTAGCAGCCTGCTATTTCGGTGACGGTGCTGCGAGCGAAGGTGACTTCCATGCCGCCCTCAACGTCGCCGCCACGCGTGCTTGCCCTGTCATCTTCATCTGTCGCAACAACGGTTTTGCGATCTCGACGCCGACCTCCGAGCAGTACCGCGGAGATGGAATTGCCAGTCGCGCTATCGGCTACGGTATCGACGTTCTACGTGTAGATGGCACGGATATCTTCGCTGTGTACGAGGCAACGGTGGAGGCCCGGCGGCGCGCGCTTGAAGATGGTTGCCGCCCCGTACTGCTGGAGTTCATGAGCTACCGCATCTCACACCACAGCACCAGCGACGACAGCTTCGCATACCGAAGTAGAAGCGAGGCGGAGGGCTGGATGAAGCAGGATAATCCGTTGACGCGGCTGCGGCGATGGCTCGAGAATCGCGATCTGTGGAACATGGAGATGGAGGAGCAGACTCGCAAGCAGATCCGTCGTGATATCCTCCAGGCGGTAGCGCAGGCGGAGAATGAGAAGAAGCCTGCCCTGGAGGGGATTTTTTCAGATGTCTATGAGACCTTGTCGGAGGAGCAGATCGAGCAGAAGGCTGACCTTAGGCGATTGATGGAAAAGTATCCGGCTGAGTACGATGTTGAGGACCATGAGGGTGGGCTTGCTGGGCTGTAACTGTAGAACAAGTCACCATTATCTCACAGCTATGTGTAGCAGATCATTTTTTTCTCTTTCAAACGTAATAATAATAAATGTCCTATAACAAAGACATGGAGCAACAATTAGTACGGCATTGGCTCCTTGGCATATATGCTACATTCATGATAGAGTTGATGGATTTTGATGAAGCCTTATTATTCAAGACCTAATAGATCAAGTATCCTGATTTAGATGGTAAAATTCAAAGCATAGTTTATATGACGTCCAATATATACATCTCATTTATCCTGCATTCCATTGTATAGGACAACCATACACTCCTAGTAATTCAGCACCTCATGAATCGCATCATAGACTCCTAGCAACAACAAAAAACCAAAAGTCAGCATTCTTCTTTACTTCACGCATGAAGAAGAGTAGAGGGTTTGAGGGATGCTACATACTTGTTACATCCGGCACGACATACTTTTCCCAAACCAATCCCGTATGTGTCGTGTAGCCAGCAACTCGCTTGACTGGCGCTTCGAGATGCAAAAATGCTTTCTCCTGTATTGTAGCCGCCACCTCCGCTCCAACGCCCATATTCACCACTATTACAGGCCATCATTAGCACTTGCTAGGTCAAAGAAGTCAAGAGGTCAAGAAGTGCGAATGGATATCAGATATAATGGGGTTTTCATCCCATCTGCTGACATACCAGAAAACTCTATAGCGGGAAGGGGAAACATAAAATAGAACGCTTACTGCTCTCGTGCACCACAATGGCACGTCTCGTATTTTTGACACTATTTACGATTGTCTGTCTATCCCACGGATAGATAGTCCGTAGGTCGATCAGCTCGATACTGACACCAAAGTCCTTTTCTGCTGCTTCAATGGCGGCAGAGCATGTATAAAGCGGGCGACCATAGGATATAATCGTTAGATCCTTTCCCGGTTTGATGATCTCGGCGCTGCTAAGTGGGAGGGTATACGACTCGTCTGGGACTTGCTCCACGGCCGCCCGATACAGGATCTTGGGTTCCATGAAGATCACAGGGTCGTTTGACGCCACAGATGCAAGCAACAGTCCTTTTGCTTGTGTTGGAGAGCGAGGGACAACGACCTTGAAGCCCGGAACGTGGCAGAATAGTGACTCGGGGGACTGTGAATGGTAGCTAAGATGGTACAGGAATTAGCATGTTCCTTCATTTTCAACCTCGATTGATTGATTCCATGGCCGTTTACAGTGCACCGTGGCCCACGCCTCCGCAGGGCATGCGTATCACCATACCACCCACATTCGCACCAGTCTCGCCTTCACGATACCGGAATTTCGATGCCTCGTTGACGATCTGATCAAAGGCAGGAAAGACATAATCGGCAAACTGAATTTCCGCAATGGGTTTCATGCCCTCGGCGGCTGCTCCGATGGCTGCGCCCACGATGCCCTGCTCTGTCAGAGGAGTATTGAAGACTCGATCAGGGCCAAACTCAGACTGCAAATCCATGGTACATCGAAAGACACCACCAAAGGCAACATCTTCGCCGAAGCAAAGCACCTTGGGCGACTCCCTCAATGCCGTCCGCAGCGCTGCATTTACCGCTTGAAAGAGGTTAAGCCGCGTCGACGGTCCGCTTTGAGGCAGTCCAGGCGTCTGATTAAATGTACTTCGGCTGTGATGGAGGAGAGGTGATTTAGAAAAGTCAATGGGGAGGTTCAACCTGCGCTCCTTCGGAGGAGCACCTTGTGTTGCATACGCAGAGGTACCTGCGGGCCGTGACAGCGCCCATCTCCTTCGCAAGAAGAGCATCTTTGATAGTGGATGGTGGTCCAAAGAAACTAGATTTCACTAGGAGATAGTTTTCTGTATTGTCTTTAAACAGCTTTGGCCTTAGCATGACCCTCAGATACCAGCAAGATTCGACTAGAATAAAGCTGTCTTGGTTTCTGCGAATGTTTCCCCAGTGAGCCGTTGATAGCCATCGCTGAGCTTTCCAGGGTTCCCGGGTCCTCGATGCATGATGACCGGAGGACAGGCAGCTCCGGAGTGATAGGGGATTAGGAAGCGGGGGAATGTTCTCCGGAATAGGAGTCGGAGGCCGAGGACCCGAGACGCGATGTTCGGGAATTCGCAGAAACCATATCCGAATGAATCTAGAAGACACCTACTCTAGAGCATGGAAATTTTGTAAATTACCTGTAGTTGCAAGAACTAGCCCCGACAAGCTAGATATGGTCTATGGTCTATCAGGAGCGCCGCTTCTCGCTCTGTGTGCGGAGAACATCGGCTTAAGCTACTTTTAACACCATAATCTACTTACCCTCCGATGTAGAGTGTGGCCTCAGTGGCATGCAATATGTAAATATTTCTAGTTTGTTGTAAAGTATCTTGTTACCTAGGTCATATCCATAGCTTTTTGCAGCGAGTCTTGAGTTGAATATACGGCACAAGACTTCCCAATGGCATCTCAAATGAAGCCCGTGTTGCTAGGAAGCATCCGGTGCTTTGCACAACAGCAGCCAGCAGTGAGGTTCCTTGTTCCGTCAATTACAGTCGCAACTCGCCCAATTCCGAGGGCCTGTGCGGATGTGCGATGTTTTCGCGCCATTTCAAGAAGGAGAGCCGTGATTCCATATATGCTCGCGGATATCGGCGAGGGAATTACTGAATGCCAGATAATGGAATGGTTTGTCAAACCTGGGGATCGCGTGGAACAGTTTGACAAGATCTGCGAAGTGCAGTCGGATAAGGCGTCTGTTGAGGTTCGTAGACATGATGGGAAGAAAGTTAAATTGAGTGTTAACCTGGCTATAGATTACATCGCGATTTGATGGGGTCATCAAGACCCTTCATTATGATACTGACGACATGGCGATAGTAGGAAAGGTACTGTACATTTATATTCATAATGCCTTCATATAGAAGCTAATGGCATTTAGCCACTGATAGATATCGATATCCATGAAGCGGAAGAGACAGAAGGCGAACACTCAGTAGAAAACACACAAACTACGGAACATGCAGAAGAGCTTTTGGAGAATAATATTCAAGCTAGTGCAGGACCATTGGAGTCTCAATTACAAAGTAGAAGTTCTGCAGACTTAGAGATGCCTTCAGATCTAAGTTCTTCTCTTGCACCAGCTATATCGTCTGATCTGCATACTCCGCCACCCACTCAAAAGTGCAGCGCAATAGCAACCCCAGGAGTTCGGCATCTGATCAACAGGCTTAATCTCGACATCACAGACATCCCAGGTACGGGCCGTGATGGCAGAGTACGCAAAGAGGACGTCGAAAAATACATGGCTTTACAGCAACCCAAAGCCATACCCACCGATACTAGTCGCATCTTCCCTGCCTCACTCCTTAAAGCACCGGGAGAAATCAAGACCGTACCCTTAACACCTGTCCAGAATCAAATGTTCAAGACCATGACGCGCTCCCTTAGAATTCCGCATTTTTTATATACCCATCCGGTCGATCTGACCGCCGTCAACAACCTACGAAAAGGGGCAAACAACATCAGAGGGACGCTTCCCACAGCTATGATCTCCACATCCCCCAGTGATGCCACGGCAAAGCTAACGGCCCTTCCCTTCATCATGAAGGCATTATCGCTTGCATTCCAGCAGTTCCCCCAGATCAACGCCCACCTCGACGTCGAAACCAATCCGAACAAGCCCACACTACATCACTACTCGTCACATAACTTCGGTCTAGCCGTCGACACTCCACAGGGGCTCCTAGTGCCGGTGATTCGCAACGTGCAGGATCATTCCATCCTAACACTTGCCGAAGAAATCAACCGTGTGAGCAAGTTAGCCAAGGATGGTAAGTTGACACCTGAAGATTTCAAAGGGGCAACCTTCACTATGAGCAATATTGGGAGCATTGGCGGTGGGGTTGTCAGCCCTGTGATAGTGGCTCCAATGGTGGGCATTCTCGGCGTAGGGAGGATGAGAACGGTGCCCGTGCTACAAAGCCATGATAGGGAAGGTGAAGGGAGCTGGGGATCGCGGGAGGAGGTGGTACTCAGCTGGAGTGCGGACCACAGAGTTCTGGATGGCGCGACGGTCGCAAGGTGTGCTGAGTTGGTGGGAGGATTGCTACGGGATGGCGATCTTATAGGTTTATCGTTGAGGTAGATTATACGCATATACTTCCTTATATTTACACATATTTGGGGGAGGAAATATGGCAAAAGACTCACCGAGCCGCTATTGCAGCTCGGATACAGAAACCCGTGAAGGTTTACTTAAGGGGTCTTAATTGCTCCATCTATCAGTATTTCTATGCCCCTGATTATGTTTCGTATGTATTCGTGTATTTATTTTTGTAGAGTAAAGAGGTCCAACACACACCCCCTATTTCAAGGCTTCGGCCTGCATATAAATTTGTGCCTCAGGAATTAAAAATTGTCCGCTGCGGGGTTTGTAGAGGCTGGGAGGAGCAAGAGTCTGGAGTTCCTAGTGGATTCGTTCCTGTGTCGAGAGAAAGACATAAGGAAAATGTTTGCTAGTATATCTTCTTCACATTACAAAAGTCGTGAAAGTTCATTTTCATATGTAAAATTAGCAGCAAAGACTAATATTTGGTGGCTGGAATTTGCAGCCTACNTTTTTTTAGTATACATATCACTGGGTAGATCCCACAGACGGCTTGCAGCTCTTCAACTATATCGGGATATTCCAGTATCCGGAAACCCACCCAAGGTTGCTTACATGCTGTGGAGAAGTGTGAGAAGCAGCTGACCGAGATCGGGTGCGGCGGGGGAACGAAGCAACTCGATATTATGGCATACACATTCAACCATCGTGTTTGGATGCACCAGCTATATAAATAAAGAAAACTATATTTCAACCGGCCAAGTTTATCAATATCAGTCTGATTAATTGGGCAGAAAGAAGTCTCCTTTCTCTACAGAGAATCAACAGACTTCCTCGTTTTTATCTTCTTGCTTTCCCCCAATCAAAATGACAGCCACAAAGATCGGGCTTGAAAGCCTCCAAAACAAAAATTTACTCCAGACAAAAGGACTGATCAACGGAAAATGGGTCACAGCTGTATCGGGCGCCACATTCAACATCACTAACCCAGCAAATCTTGAGGTTCTCACCACCATGCCCGAGATGGGGAAGGAGGACACCGCAAAGGCAATAGCCGCAGCAGCAGAAGCATTCAAGACGTTCAAGAAGACGACAGGGAGGCAGCGCGCACGCATGCTGCGGAAATGGAGCGATCTATGTCATGAGAACTTGGAAGATCTCGCTCTCATCTTGACTCTCGAGAATGGAAAGCCCCTCGCAGAGTCGAGAGGAGAGGTGACTTATGGTGCTAGCTTTTTGGAATGGTTTGCAGGAGAAGCAGAACGGTAAGCTAAGCCCTACCAGGAAAAAATAGATGAGAATTATATTCATATGATCTCGAGAGGGAGTTTATTTTTTTATCTGGTCTTCTAACTTGATAAATTTCAGGACATATGGCGAGGTCGTGCCGTCATCGAATCCAAACCAGAGAGTCGTAACGTTCAGACAACCTCTAGGCGTAGCTGCTTGTCTTACTCCGTGGAACTTCCCTGTACGTGTCTTGGCCTTGAGTGAACATGCTGCATGAAACATTAATGCTAAACCTGGAAAAGATAGCAATGATCACAAGAAAGGCTGGAGCAGCGCTGGTAAGCGGTCTCCCCATAAATAACCAGGGCTCACCATCCTCGAAAATTAACAGCTACAGCTAATACTTTCTCTCAGGCTGCCGGATGTACTACTGTATGGAAACCCGCCGGTGAGACCCCCCTCTCAGCATTAGCCCAAGCAGTCCTCGCCATACAGGCTGGATTTCCCGCGGGATCCATCAACGTGATCACGACGCTGGACAAGGTGGCGGAGGTCGGGGCGGAATTCTGCACCAACCGCGCTGTGCGCAAGGTGAGCTTCGACCGGGAGCACACGCGTAGGCAAGATTCTGATGTCACAATGCTCGTCGACGGTCAAGAAGCTCTCGTTAGAACTTGGGGGGAACAGCCCGTTCATCGTCTTCGACGACGCCAATATTGAGACCGCTATCGAGGCTGCCATCGTCGCCAAGTTCCGCAACTCCGGTCAGACCTGCGTTACGGCGAATCGTGTGTTCGTGCAGGATGGCATATATGATGAGTTTGCGACGAGGCTCTCCAAGAGAATTCAAGAGTTGAAGGTTGGATCTGGTTGGGAAGACGGTGTCGTGATTGGGCCGTTGACGCATGAGCGTGCTGTGGAGAAGGCGTTGGCTCACATAAACGGTATTAATAGCGATCCACGTACTCCTTCCTGAAAGGAGTATAAAGTGTCCTATCATTTCCTGTTTCTTTCTAATCACTATCACAGATGCCAAAAAGCTCGGTGGTCAAGTTATATTAGGTGGTGCTGCACTGACATCTCACCCGGGTTACTTCATGCAACCTACTGTGGTCACGGGTAAGGAGGGTCCTGACTGTTTTCCTCTCCGAAAGAAGTCACTTCACTGACAAAATCCTGCTCGCACACACAGAAATGAACACTAAGATGCTGGTCACCCGCGAAGAAACCTTTGCCCCAGTAGTCGGTCTGTACCGCTTCAAAACCGAGGAAGAAGCCCTTGATCTCGCCAACGACTGTGATGTCGGTCTTGGAAGCTTCGTCTGCACATCCGACATAGCGCGCATGTGGCGTGTTGCTGAAGCTCTTGAGGTTGGGTAAGTTATTTTTGGTTTAATGTTTTCCTTTTGTACGTTAATTTAATACTGTCGTTGTTTATGCCATCATCGTGGTCGTTTAGACTAACCAAATGCGCCTCCCCCTACAGAATGGTGGGTATCAACCTCGGAATGCTCAGCGCGTGCGAAAGCCCCTTTGGTGGCGTGAAAGAGAGCGGTTTCGGGAGAGAAGGTGGCCGTCATGGTATCGACGAGTATACTTCTATCAAGTCCATGATCATGAATGTGGCATCTTGAAACACCACCAAGGAATAGAGACGTTCTGCCATCTCGTGTCGAAAGGAAGTAATATGCTAGGTAATAACATTATACATAAAAACACATTAAATCGACTTCGATATTAGGAATATTTCCCGTTACCATTTTTATATGTGTTTGTTTTCCAGATATTGTTTTGCAAGATAACCCAATAAATAACGGAATTTAATCATTTCCCCCTAATATCTCCTATTCATTAAAATATCCCCCTTGTCCACATACCAAATTTTCAAATTCTACATACTCCAACTCTCATTTCACTGACCTCTTCCCCGATACCAAATAAACTCTTCTGTATGTCAATCTTCTCTCCTATTCCTAACATTATTCAATTTTCTATTCCTCCGTAATTCCAAAAATTCCCTCCTTCCGCCCGACCGATCTAATCTCCTTTTATCATTTCGTCTCTATTCTCCATGCGCAAAGAATCCTTTAAAACCCATCCGTTGAATCCTTTTTGGAGGGCCCCTTTTCAGCAGCCTTACTCTCGTTCCGGCATTTACACCATAGTACACGTGTACGTGGGTTTGCTGAGAATGTCAAAAAAACCCCGCCGCAAGCGTGAAATTGTATTTAGTTCCTTGTCAAATCTATTATTGGACGATTAAGTCAGCGCTAGCAGTGCTGCAAACGCCACTGCGGGGTGTCAGAGATGATTCGTCCCCTCTTGTAAGGCTGTGAACCAATCATTGACGCAATTTATTTCCAAGAGTCGCAAAATGATTATCGCTATTTTGAAATTCCCATACCATTCCACGAATAACTGAAGTAGCATCAGATAATATCCTGATTCGGCAGAAAAGCTCTCACTTATAGGGGGAGGGCGAATCATTTCTGACACTCCCTTATGTACTAACTGTGGAAGCTGGTGGGAATGTCTGATGATATCATCACGTGACTATAACCCTGACTATTCCTAGATGTGTCCAAAATATGGGGGTCGGAGATTATATCGGGATTTAACACAGGTGGAGGTCCCAAGAGAGAATATGATTGCATGTGGAATTAAGAGTTATGACATTCCATTTTAAAAATTGTACATTACTCCCATATACGCCCGCTCCATGTAACTCCTGTGGCGATATCGTGACATATACAATTCCTCCTATGATCTCATAGCCTCCTCTTCACGAAGTAGCATTCGTCCAAATACCCCCGAAATCTTAGAGCCCATCCCCCAAACCTTCAGCCTCTGGGTCATCTCCGCAAAGACCGTCAAGATCAAGATCGGGGCCTCAGGATGGACGAGATTTCCTACAGACTCTACAGCTGCTCTCCCACCATTCTCAATCCATGCCTTTCGCGTCAGAGTGGTCATGGGATTCGTAGCAAACATCGGAGGATCCAGTCGCACTGGAGTTGTGTTTCTTTCTTCTGGTGTCATAATGTAGCATTTGGCAAACGCCCACAGGATGATGCCGCCGAGGAAGACAGAAAGGGGCTCGTGGGGTGAGTTGAGAGGATAGCGACGTTGAATGCAGAGGACTTGACTTGCATGCCAGGCTAATTCCCTTCCTGCCCGTGGGTCTTTCTTAAAGTGTTGAGTCACTGCTCCGAGGGCGTCATCCATGGTTTGATCTGTCCGGGTCCCCACCCACGGAGAGTCATCAGGGGTTTCATATCCTGCAGCCCACATCCGAGCAGCTCGAGTTATCAGGTCGACAATTTGGCCCGCTGCAAAGATATGACTATAATGCACGGCCACTGCAACCCGTAAAGTCTGGCGTAGATTGATAGCTTGCGAGATGTCGCTCCATACCGTTTCATACAGTCCCGTCATTCCAGCAGATATATTAGTGCGCGCTTCCTTCACGGCAGCATCTCCCTTTTGGCCCCAGAGTATTGACGAATATTTGGACTCAGATAGATCCTGGTAGTTCTCTAGTAGCCGCCCATAGCAGCGAACAAGAAGTCGCTTGGTCAAAGGGTCCGTTCGACTAAAGGGAAAAGAGGCACGTCCCAATTCTGTGAGGAGGCTAGCGAGAGATGTCGACGTAGGTAATCCACGAGGCATTGACTCCGACCAAGGCAAACCAGTAGACCAAGCAAAGGCTGTTGGCGCTTCCCAGGATATCTGCTCGCAAGGTAGTTCTGACGGGCAGTCTTCTAATTTTATGCATGGTGATTGCTTTGAGGATGCAACGTATAAGCAGTCGAATTCCTGACAATCATTATTAGCACAGGGGTAAATATCCGTGGTTAAAAACCCACAAAGAGAAACCAAGCAAATCGTTTGACTTGCTCCCGTGAGATCCATTCTAACCATGTGTGCTGGGTGTTTTCTGGGGGACGAGGTGGTGGCTCTTGAATTTTACCTCCAAACAAGTTCATGTATCTACCAGTGCTTAGAAGGCGAGACCTCAAGGAGTCCGCCATCTCGAATAATCTACGAGATCCGGAACCAATTGCATGAATATATTGAAGGAGAAGTGCTATCCCATAGCTAGGAGATCTTAGGAATCTCGAGTCGTATTCAGCCTAATTAAATGCTGTTAGATCTGTAACATGGGTGGAGCGATGGAGTACAAACCATCCAACCAGCTGAACGCCGACACAATTCTGCCAAAGTGTTTGCAAACTCACCAGACTTTTCAATATCCGAATAACAAGCACCAATACAAGCCATAGACAAGACCAATATCAAAGGCGTCTCTTTCACTTTGAAAGTCGGTCGGTGAATAATCGGCCAAAACTATAGAATGGTTAGCAGAGAAGTACTAGGTAGAGATGTCGCTAGGAAACCAACCTCATGAAAACGTAAAAAGTACAGATCTACAAAATGGTTCAGTATCTCAGGTCTAGGTAGAGAATCAAATAATTTGACATCTTCTTGCCAGGGATGATGTTCGAAAGGTAAACTTAAAATCTCGACGATGCTTTTCCTGGTCGTCTCATCAAGAACGGATGCAGTATAATCCGGACCAAGACCAAGAGGAGCAAGATTTGATGATGACCAATTCTCCTCTCCACTACCACTTCCACCGTGAGTACTAGGTGACAAGGATGGAACAGCAACTCGCCGCTCCTCTCTTGAGGTATGCCATTCTAGCGGCCATGGGTCGGAGGAAGAACATCTGGCAATGGAAAATGGTTGCAGCTGGGCTGTCAGGGAAGATCTCGCACCGCGTGGGGTATATCCGGTGAATTGTGAGTCCTTTTCCAAATTCGCCGACGGTTCTGGTGCAATTTCAGTAGGTCCTTGGAGTCCACTTGGAGAATTAGCCATATTGCCATCATTGATAGGAGAAGGGAGATAAGCGAAGAACGACGTGGTGGCCATGGTGTCAAGCGAATTACCAGACAACTCTGGAAAGAAGAGGTTGGAATCGTTTTGTAACGGTGTAAGATTCTCTTCACCGTTCATCCAATCCAAGAGTGACAGATCTTGATCCAATTGATAATCTGCATGATTAGTTTCGGGGTCTTTTAGTCATTTGAGGATAAGTTACCTGGCAGCATAAAAGTTGGCTGAGCAGTATTTGGAGATTGCGGAAGTTGGAACTCTGCAATTGTTTCATTTACCAGTACGGCAGGTCCTTCCGAGCTACTTCCCAGCTCATCGGTTGCTGCGGCTGGCGAAGGAATTGGTGAAGGCATTGTTGCACGTACATCAGGTAGGTCTTCCTTATTACTAGGTTGCTGACAGTTTTTCGCTCTGACATCGCGTCCAATTGGTTAGTCAGACCCTCAAGATGTCTTGATTTGTTGATATTTCCCTTACTTGTTTTGCTTAGGACTTAATTTTGGCCGGCCTTTCTTTCGAGGTTCACAGAATATGCCATGCACGAGACGATAATGTCGCAGAAGAACATCCCTATTTAGTAACAGATCAGAACAAGCATCACTAGTCCCGGTGGCCGAGATATAAATGGTGATTTCGTGCGGCATTGGGATGCGTACCTTCTCGAGAATCTGCTGTGACACTCTGAACAGGCTGGTAGCTCTACCGAAGGACGAGAGGTGTGGGCAGTCTTTCGATGCCGTTCAAGATGATCCTGTCGAGATAGTACCAAGGAACACAAATCACACACGAACTCCCTCGACACATTGGAGGTGGCTTTTAGGGAGTGCATCTCGGTGGGTTTGCGGTTGAGGAATAGAGAATGCAATCGCCAATACAATTCAGCGGCATTGACACCCGTCACTGACAATGGGATAATTGGAGGGTTTGGAGCCTGGTGCTGATGATGTTCGGATAGAAGGTTGGAGGTGCAAGTAGCAAAGAGGCAGAGGTGAGGGTTCACGATCTTGCCAATCCATTCCACGTGATCTAACTGACCTCGCTAGCCGCACTAGCGCTCCCCGCTGCGGGGTTGCATCTCCGGATCCGGATGCACTAATTAGCATGGAAAGCCCCGGCTGTGCATGTTTGTTGTCGCCGTTCAACCGGATCCACGCAGGCTACATGACCTCCAGCCAATTGAATGTGGCTAGTGTGTATCCCTGCATATGTCACCGCCGGAGCCAAGCCACGTGATGTTACTTCAGCTACAGTACGGAAGTACAAGTGCACGTGCTGCTGATGCCTGATAGGGCAACACTGATGTCCATGAGCAGTAATAAAATGGATGCAGTTAAAAAGGCAAGACATACGGAGTACAAGCTTTATTGACCTTCAAAGTGGCAGCGGACTCGTGCACGCACTATGCCCAAAGCAAAGGGACGCTAAACTCCGAGGAGCAGGTTCTTATCTATTAGCACGCGCCCAGGATTGAATTAAAGCAAACAAACAGTTGAATATAATTAATATAACTCTTAAACTTTTTATATTCTTACGTAAGTTATAATATTTTAATATATAGTAGAGTATAATCTTAAGAATTAATATCGGAGATTAACTAAAGAATACGAGCCTTTAGAAGAACCTCTTAAAGGTATTCCATTCCACAGGTGGTGGTGTAGATCAAAGGGGGTAGTAGTGAAGATCATAACCCGTATTTGAGGATGTCCCAAGACAGGTGCACGAGCCAGATCCAGGTTATAGCACATCATCAGCGAGTTCTGAAGTCTGATTAGGGGTACATTACGTAATTCTTGGATCTACTGGAAAGTAAAATTTACTGCAAAATCAATCAAAACTACCCTTAGTAAACTCAACAATCACTTTATTAAATTTAACTATATTTTGTATTTTGATTATTTGATTATTGTGTAATGTTTTTGTAGAGTTTTATGCAATTAGCATTCATAGTTTAAGTTATATAATAAAATAACTTTGATTTTAATATCTAAAATCAAATACGACACTGTTACACATATTTGAGGAGCAAAAAAAAAACATAATATTTAGAATTGTAACATAATAATATTATTCCACAAAATTTTATTTTGCAAAACTCTATGGTTGTTAAGTTATTATAAGATGATTTTGTTCGATTTTGCGGTAAATTTTGCTGTCCAGTAGGCCTGGGTGTCTGGTAAGTCCGGGAATTATGTTACAAGACAGAATTTACGTGTCAAGACATGACCCAGCCGGTACTGATATAGTAAGTTAGCCTTAAAAGCCTTAGAATTCAGGAATTTTGGGGACAGGGTTAATGCATAATGTGACTCCTCAGGCTGCGAAATCTTTCAAAAACAGAAAGCTCTGATAATAGCTCCACTTTTCGCAGATCAGAGACTCCGGAGAACGGCCAGCAGTTCTAGCAAACGCTACAGTGTTAGGCGGTTGCTCTTGCTTCCTACGAAAGGGATTGTAGATGACACTATTTGGGTTGCACCGTGTACAGGTAAAATGACGAATTGTAGCTCGGACTTAAGATCCAAATAAGAGACATTGTATGATGAAGTCCTCTCCTACGGAGTACTTGGCAAGAAGCATGAAGGCATGGTGAGATAACTCCAGGCTTGATATGTGGAAGTGGCTTGAACGGAACACGGAGAATGGAACCAAGTGGAAGTGTACGCGGAGGTGTACGTGCAACATCAGCACTGCATGGCTGCCCAACCACTTCCTAACTCTTCCGTATCACTCCTGGATAGAGCCAAGAAACCCAACCACTGACGGAACATATGGGATATCTCTAGCTTGTATGAAAAGGGGTGATATCTAGCGCGCGCCTCTGATAGTGTCGACGTTGCCGAGAGTAATGCTTGAAAGCTACAACAGAATATAAAAAAGTGGCCGAAGCAATCGGCCTCGTTGCCAGTATTATTGCTGTTGTCGAGACTTCTGGACGGTTGATCAAGTTATGCAAAGACTATATTGAATCCGTCCACAATGCCCCGCGGTTTCTTGCTCATATTCAAGAGAAGGCGTCTTCGCTGAGGGATGTCTTGGAGGACATGCAACGATTGTGCGAATCACATCCCATTTCATCTAAGAATTTGAAGCGTCTGATGGATCCCCATGGTGCTCTCACGGAATGTCAGGATGTGGTTAAGCATTTGGAGCAGCTTATCAACATTGGCAGCAATGGAACAGCATCGAGGAAACGGTTCAAGATCCAGGCAGCGATGGCTAAATTTTCATGGCCATTGAAAGAGGGCAAAGCCCAGAAACTGCTCGAAGACTTGCAACGGTATCAAACGACAACAAGCTTGGCGCTAGATCTGGAATCAGCGTAAGAAATATCATGACTCCTTTTGGTCTTGAACCAGTCGTCTTATCTAACATGTTGTCGATCTAAGATACAACACAGGGACTATCTTAAATGGATTAGGCCAGCTACAAAAGTTCAAAGATGACCAGGAGCGTGGCAACCGCCAGAAGGCTATAGTGGAATGGCTAGTCTCAAGAGTCTATGGTAATGATCAGAGAAGGTATATGGACCAGAGATTGCCAGAAACTGGTCTGTGGCTCCTGGACTCGGAAGAGTTCCGTGCATGGCGATATTCTGAAAAGTCTACACTGTTCTGTCACGGAATCCCTGGGGCCGGCAAGACAACTATCACTGCTATCGTCATAGATAGTCTTTACAAGAGCTTTCAACACCGATCTAGTGTCGGCATTGCTTTCGTTTATTTCAACGACCAGCAGCAGGTTGAACAAAGGGCAGAGAACTTCCTCAGTAACCTTCTTGGGCAGTTCATTCAGAGCCTGCCAGATTCACCTGATATGTGGGAATCCGTTGAGCATCTATACCAGCTCCACCACAGCAAGCATAGCCCCCCTACTCTGAATGAGGTGTTGGATGCTTTGCACGATGTCGCTGCACGCTACAGTAAAGTTTTTATTATCCTCGATGCATTGGACGAATACCCAATTCCCAACGACTGCTCGAGATTCTTGTCCAAGATCCTAGCCTTACAGTTGGAAAGGAGGGTCGGCATCTTCGCAACCTCAAGACTTAGTAGAGATGCAAAACAGTTTGAAGAGGGAGATAGGTTGTGCTTATCTAAAAATATCCGAGCAAGCAAGGAAGATATCCAGAAATACCTGGATCATAAAATCCCAGAAATGAAATGTATTCAGCAAAATATGAAACTGCAAGACGAAATTAGGGCTCAAATTGGCGAAAAGGCCGATGGGGTGTATGCAAACCTGCTATTCTAGTCTCAATCCCGGGTATAGTTTGCTAACCTTTAGCCAGGTTTCTCCTAGCAAAACTCCACATGGAATCCTTAGCTGACAAACGGACAATTCGTGAAATAAATTATGAGCTGGAAAATATCCAAAACGGTGCCGATATCTCTAAAGCCTTGGATGATGCATACCAGCATATCTGGAACAGAATCGAGCGCTGGGGAAGAAGCTCGAAGAGACTTGCTGAGATGGCCTTAGCATGGGTGACATGTGCAGTGAGGCCCCTGACAGAACTAGAACTTCGTCATGCACTTGCAATAAACAGCGACATGCGTCAATTCGATGAAGACAATATTACGAGCACAGATGAGATCTTGAGCGTATGTGCAGGGCTGCTCACCATAGACAGTACGAGTAGTCTCGTCCAGTTGGCCCACTCCACTGCGAAGGAATACCTAGGCAGGAAATGGAGTAATTGGTTCCGACGGGCGCAGAAAAGTATTGCTGAGACGTGCATTACATACCTCTGCTTCGACGAGTTTTCTCAGGGTCCATTCGCCGACATCCAGTGGTTTGGACCTGGTGAAATGGAACACGTCGCTCAGAAAAAACCACTGCTAAAATATGTATCGTCTTATTGGGGTCATCACTTGTCCCGAGCACGGAAAGATGCAACAGAAATAAAAGATTTGGAAGCTCTACCCCTTATAGATTTATTACTTCTCAAGCTCTCCCAAATGCCAAATAATATGCTCTTTTCATTCCAAGTAAACTATACAGCTTACGCCACCATTTTCCGAGTAATATTCGGTGTGTCCACGTGGTCAGTTGCTTGTGCATTGCTGAGTTTATCGACACGCTCAAAGAAAACAACTTGTTAGAACACGATGCACGGGATGACAGTGGCCAGACAGCCTTGCACTGGGCCGCTGCCAGGGAAGATGAGGATACCCTGGAAATGGTGCAGAAACTGGTCCAACGTGGATTCGATATCAATGCGACTGACGATGAATGCCGTACACCACTTCACTATGCATGCCACAGCGGTCATGTAGGGGTTGTAAAATTCCCTCTAGATAGTGGAGCAGACCGAGAAATTGGGAACGGCTCAGTCACCCCGTTAGTTGAGGCATCTTACAACTGTCATGCAAAGATCGTAGGGGTCTTACTAGACAAGGGAGCCGACGTCAATGTCACAAGCAGTTTAGGTACCCCTCTACGGGTAGCAGTTTTGGCCGGTTCTAAGGAATGTGTCTCTCGGATCCTGATAGAAAATTCTGTTAAGAAATATTAGAAATGTGAACTAGGAACTGTACTTCATGAAGCCGCTTATTACGGCTACTCGGAAATTGAATCAACTCCTAAAGGCTGGCTTTGATGTGAACAAGACGGCCGGGGAATTCCACACTTCTTTGCAGGCTGCTGCCGCCGGATCAAACAACTTTTCAAGTCATAACGAAGCCATGAAAGTGGTTGAGCTGCTCCTAGAAAATGGTGCTGATGTGAACGCACGGGGAGGCCATTTCGAGACTGCTCTACAGGCAGCAACTATAAACAACCACGAGGAGATGGTTGCGAAGCTGATAGCATGCGGAGCCAATATCTCTATTCCCCTAAAGGGAAATGACCCTGGATCGCGCGATCAAATCCCTAGGATAGTCCGCGCAGCATTGAAACAGACCGTTATCGCAATTATGATGAACAACGATAAAGGATTCGAGAAATTTACGGGTTTGTCACAGAGTGCATTTATTGAAGCTGTTCGGAGAAGAGATATCCAATCCATCAAGACATCGGGGGAAATTTCGGTGCTAGCATTTGAGGAGATGGTTGCATTCGCAAGGAATGAAGAGAGAGGAAGAGTGAGACAAGAGACGCCAAAGATGACACCAGGTTCTCTGAGTAGCATCCTCTATCGTCGATTCTTGAAATCGATTGCAGTTCCCACTACTCAGGTTACCACATTTGTCACGTCCCTTCTTCATCGTCCGGGTGCTATGAATAGGGAGATTGAAAGATCTCTAGCAAGAGTAAGCGCTTCAAGCAGCATTTCGAATACCGCAGGTTCTAAGTTAGAAATATTGACATCATCAGCGGTGTCAATACTGAGTAAAGCAATTGAGGTTGGTGATAGAGAAATAATACAGTTGTTGGCCAGTTACTGGGTGAGTGGCCTTCGACACATTATCTTTCCAGGAAAATCTAGTGATCGAATGCTGGAAATGCTTGTCAATTCCCGGGTACTGGAGTTTGAGGACTTCTTTCGTTACAAGGACATAGCTAAAGCTGACATCTGGGCCAAGGTTGGCGTGGAATTACTTTCTGCAGCAATCGAAGGGCGCAAGGAAGACGAACGATTGGAGCAGTTGTCGGAGAGCTTCTCAAGGATGTGGTCTCTTGCCCTGCGCAGTATTATCGAGAGGAATTACATAGAGTATGGCAAGCTTGAGGAATTCCTGAGAAGTTTGAAGAATTACATGCTCAAAGGTGTCGAGTCAGGTAACATAGAAGATGTTAAGAGATCCGGGGTAGCCTGCATTGAAATCCTAGTCGCTATGGTAGCTGACGAAAATCCACACATAACAGACATCATGGCAAAGCTGGTCACAAAAGGTTGGCGGTATACAATCGAACACGGCGGAGGGGATGATATCCATATAGGAATTCTGAAACAAGACTTTTGGAATTATGTCAAGGGACGGAATTCCATCCGAGCCGAGAACCTAGGAGATGGTCTTCTAAAAGTTTTCCACGTCTCAGTACGTGATGGCCATAAAGATATCGAAAGGATTCTTTCTATCAACGCCATCAAAGTCGTGGAACGCGCGTTTCAAGATTATGAAGAAGCCATAATTAGTCAGATTGTCCACCAGCAGATCGGAAAATTCATTCATATTGTGTCTCAAGTGGACCAGTCTCCTATCCACTACTTCAAATGCATATTCAGTTTGATTCTTACTGCTCAACATTTGGGTTCTACTAACGCTCAAAGGATTCTGGGTCACGAGTTCGTATTAATAATGACAGATCAGACGCAGGAACGAGATGCTTTGATGAAGCAAATTAGAAATCTTGCCTCGAGGTCTACAAATGGTGAGGATATCACATCACCCCAAAAGGTTGTCATGCTTTTTCATACTGTATTGGGGAATTTTCCAGGATGGCGGGAGGCTACTCTTTCACTGATGAAAGTTGAAAGTATATCGTTTGATCCACAGATTTCAGATACTTATATAGATGAAAAGTTTTAAAATAAATTCGGAAAGGATAAGCGTAGACTGAAGATTCTTAATATAATTCCATTTTAAATTTCTCAGCATTGCGAAACCCTAATTTGTTTTACTAATTAAATATTATAAAGATATGTTCCGGCTGTACGTCAATTTCTCTCTCAGCCACCTTATCTCGCGGCTTTGCGTAGTTTGCCGGTATCCGACTTCGAATACTACCTGTTTATTGCCTGTCTGGTCTCTAGTGCTGATTTTGGATTTGCATTTGTCTGGATTATACTAGTTTGGAATTAAAACTCAATAGCTATTACTTGACTACTGCAAATTCCTGGATCTGGTGGATTTTGGGGATAACGGACAGCTATCATCACTGCCAGAATGGAACCTGATGCCTAGCTGGATCATGAACAGGCCAAAGAGGTGACGGAATGGCTATTTGAATTCAGCTGTCAACTGATCACCCAGATCAGTCGTCCAGGCCAGAAGCAAAGTCTATCCTTGATCCATTTTATAGGTATTCTAGGTCTACATTTCTATAGCCTTGTTTATTTTGACGCTGTAGTGAAGAAACTTCAAAATATCACCAGTAGAGAAGTGTCCACAAAACAACGTGATTTAGATGCTCAGACGCATTATGTGATTACAACGAAGGATGTGGGCACTTGTAAACAACAGCGTATAAAATATCGTCATCCTAACACTCGTTGACCCAAGATCGGAAATGTAAAAACTAGAACTTGCATTTGGAATTTTAAAGGAGGAAGAGACATACAAGCAAGGAATCGTTTCCTTTTCATATCTATCTATCAAAGTCTTTGGTAGGCAGATTTAATATAGTATTAGTTAATCTCCGCGTGTAGACTCTGGAAACGGTCCCCAGCGTATAATAGGCTGCGGCTCTACCATCTCACCAGCTTCTCTGCGCCTCCGCTTATCATTTTTGTCTGATTGCGCATAAACATCCATTCTGACGTGAGTGCTTGTTGACCGATCCTTGAGTTTGATCTCCCTAACCGCTTCAGCCCACGGCTTGCCTTTCCCCAAGTAATGCAACATCATCTGGAGTCCATCCCAGCGGAATTCTGTACTCCGTTTCTTTGCTAACTCCGAAATTGGCAAGCTCTTCAGTTCGTTAACCCAGTCCGTAACATCAATCCGTTCTTTACCGGTGAAAGGCCGGTAATGAAGTGGAAGATTCCAGAGCGTGTCCCCACCACTTAAATTAATGTTGCGCTCGAGCCATTGTGGTATCGGATGGCGGATTGTGTGATATCCATGTCCGCTCTGGAGGAGGTCTTCCACAATCACCGCGAGCTCCTTGTCGCCCGCCACCTCAGGTACATCAGTAACTGCGAAGAGACAAATGTCATGTCTATCCGAACCATCAGCTGTCAAGTTCAAGGATATAACGAGATCGAGTCCGTATGCTGAGAAGACATTAGGACCAGATGCAGTGAAGTGATGCGGTGTCTCATCGTATTTACTGCCGAGAATACACCTAGCACATCGACTCTCCTCATGCAGGTCCTTTTCAGAAATAAGTCTTGTTCTTTCCGAATTACGGATAAAGGATAGATCTTCCGGCGCAGGTACTCGATCCCTAGGGTAGCGTTTGTTGATCCAATCGATGCGCTGTTCAGGGGGAAGTTCATACACATCTCTGGGGATTATGATCGTCTTCCTTTTCTTCCTATTACCAATTTTGTGGAATTTCTGGATGAATTCGGGCAATCTCGGCCGTCGAAGATTTCCAAATGCCAAGGTTTCGATGGGTGGAGCATGGTCACTCCTTTTTTTCTCTGGTAAAGCATACAGAGACAGGCATACGCAGGTAGTAGCCGTGATGAAGAGTTGGCCTGGAGAGCCAGAGAGGAGGCACCGGAGTGCCTCGATGAGAACTGTTTTGCTGCATGATCGTGCAGCCTTCGCCACTAATTGTCGCCCAGGATGTTGAATTTTGAAATTAGCATAAGTGAAGATAATCTCAAATGCTCCTTTTGACACCGCCAGATACGTTAATTCTCGGACGATGGTCCATGAGGTATTCATAAAAATCTTCGTCTCGATCAGTACATAGAACTCAGAGGAGGTCGATGGCGCCGGGGATTCGGTGGCGAGTCTTGATCTGCCCATCCAGGCCTCTTCTAGGTCATCAAAGTCATCTCCGGTAAGTAGAAGGAGTTCGTTCCATTTTGCAAGGAAATTCAACAGTTGTCTTGCTGGCTCTTCACCTCCTGCTAGTTGCAGAAGCCTTGTCACATTTTGCTCCGTGATGAACAGGCCTTTTACCCGTGACTCTACCAGGGCTGCTGAACGCAGTGTGCCAAGCTTTGTATTCGGTATAGGTATACGTAACAAACTCTGATGGTCTAGAGCAGGAGCGATGTCATGCTCTCCGAAGTCTTGCTCAAAGTCAAGTCCAACGACTGTGCTAGGTGCACCCTGGATCCAATTGGATATGTTTCTTCGCATAGAAATAATGTCACTATCGTCGGTTAAGCTGATTTGATCAAAGGTCGATCCAGTCACAAGCGACTTCAGTTGTCTTAAAATAGATGGTCGGTATATATCCCGAGCCCAGTCAAAAATATAGTCCACGATAAGCAGAAGTTGCAGGGAACTGTCTTTCGACATTATAGAGCCATCCCAGAGGTGTAAAATATCCTAATAAGAGTCAACATAGAACTGTCTAACAACTAAATATATAGGTGAATTTTTAAGAAATCTTGAATTCAATACTTGAAACTTCAGTCGTGCATGTAGAATAAAAAATAACCGCCCTNCCCCCCCCAATGAGAAGAGTATTTGTTTTGATTAAATATTCCGTGATAAAATGAATTGGAGAGGATACGCACATATCTAGTGGGTTCGCTACCTGAGAGACAACACCCATATACTCTCCAGGCATCGCCTCGATTCGCAAAGAACCATATTAGAGGCCCGTCCGCGATGCCACCGTCCTGTACCCGCGCAAGCAAATCCTCCTGAAGTTTAAGTAGAGCAAAGATTGGGAAAGCTGTTTGCGTTTGTATTTCGTAGAAGCCACTCGAGCTTTTTCCGGATTTGGCTTCTAAGATTAAAAAAGGGAAAAGTAAAGGCTCGACTCCGTCCTTGAAGGGGCTGCTCCTCACCAGCTCTCTGAGAGTGACATCAGCGCCGTTAGCAAGTGCGCTTGGCACGGGTGTTGACAATAGCTTCTCGAAATTATTCGTCTCTTGCAGCCCATAGACTCGATCTGGTTCTTGCTTTGGTAGTTGGGATCGTAATAATGCATCATGAATGATTACTTCTTGAGTTCGGTCATCGAACAAGGGATTGGTACCGATCTCATAGCTGCGCAGGAGTTAGGAAAGGAAATCGCGGTCTCTTGAGAGTAACATACTAATCCTGTGGCCGATCATTAGGCGCACAGGTGCATGGCTTCCGATTTTTCCTCCGATCTTCCAGGTTTGCAGCAACCTCGTCAAGCTCGTTGATGCAGGCTTCAATCTCAGAACGCCAGATCCTTGCCCGACATTTCGGGGCTTTTATGTGTATTAGTACAGACCAGAACATTAGCAGCCTGCCTTACCAAGCAACTTCAACACTGAATCTTCGAAGAACATCATTCTCCAAGCCGAACCTCCAACCAGACTCGTTTCGTTGCTGATTGAAGAGGCGAGCAGCACGGTTCGCCAACCACTCCGCACGATATTTCGTCTGTTCCCGCCAGGGCTCATCATTAGATCGGATGTCTATACTAGCACAGAAACTGTCGAATTTCTGATCCCCAATCTTGCGGACACTCTCGAACAAGCGCTGATGGACTGCCGGCCATTGTTGTGCATTTGGAGGCGACTGGATCGTTATCCCGTATCGTTTGGCAAGTCTCCGAAGGTCCCGCACGTTATCATCTTTGTCATCCGCCATGTGGAACGTGTGAGAGCTATAGCTATCATTCGGGGATAAAAGTTGCGTGTGGCGTGTGTGTATATATCTTTTCAACATATACCTGTAGGCTTGTGTAAATGCAAGGGCTTGAGGCTGGCCGGCTCTCAAAACAACTGATGAAACGTGACATGTTTTAGGGAATTGCAGGGCGATGATAGCCTCACCTACATTTCTTTAGACCTGCCTGAACTTCACAATCTCAAAATAATCCTATAAATTGAATTTTGAAGATACATTCAAAATTGAGGATCGGACACTTCCTAATCTCCCTGGAATAACCATAACCACTAATCCTAACCTTTAGCCTTAGGTAAGTCCTGTAATGGGCACAAGCGATCACAGGCTACAATAGAGGCATATGTGTTACATGAGTGTTACGCGTACTGGTTACACAACCCCACGATCCCTTCATTTCCTTGCTTTGGCTCGTTCTTACCTTAGATCTACCACCATTATCATTAATATTATTACTACCTTATTGCATTTGTACAATAGTAAGGGTGATAACCAGAGGACTAGCAGATTGAGTTCGTCACACAGTTTAAATTATTATAACGGCACATACAGGCGATGTTAAAGGGAGCCTAGTAAAGGGTGTGAACGCCTTTGATCTTGTAGGTTCTGCCTATAAACGAGAATACAAACTAAAGAGAAAAGAAGAGAGAGCAAGAGAGTAGGGCTCAAATATATATACAGGGTTCTTATCACGTATAGAGCTGGCAAGTTCGCACAGCGCTGCTAGGTCAGGTGACGGTCATGTGAGAAGCGTATCACGGTCAGAGTCGTCACAATTATCCGTTCAGTTGCTATAGTGAACGTGTTTCTGTGATCAAATATACAGTTAAATTACAGCCAATAAAAGGCTTTAAATCAAGAATTCGACGGTTTGATGAGTTTGGTTGATGCGCATGAGCCAACACGTCCGCTGTAGCAGCTGAACGGATAGTAAAAAGCAGACCGAATGGTAGCAACCGCAAGAACTCTGTCCATTGTACGTGATTATGATCACGTGACTAAAACTAGCTCCCTATATATGTATCTAAGCTCTCTCATCCTCTTCTTCTCTCTCTAGTTTAGAATCCTCGTATAGGGCAATGGACAGAGTTCTTGCGGTCGCTATAGCAGAGTAGAATGACCGGCGACTTGCGCCAAATTTTCATGCCTGCTGAACCATAAACGGTGTTTGAGCAGTGCAAATTGTATGCTCATGTGTTAACCGGCAGCTGTTTTATTACACATGGGGTTATCAATGGAATTCTTCTTTGAACCACTCGTTTGTTAGTTGTGTTGTAAGTATTGTGATTTGTTGGTGAATTGAAGAAGATATTTTGGCCGCGTATGTTGTCGTGAGGTCAACGAATTAAGTAAAGTAGAACTGGGGGCTCCACTCATCCATACCCTGGCCCCTCATGTCCTAACTAGAAAGCAAATATTCATGCAAGCATGCTGCTCGGCTTCCAGGTTCGTTTTCATGGTTCGCAACCTTAGCTTGTGTGGGGATTTGGAGAAGCCGAAGCGTCGTTTCCCCACCGTTACAGCCGTCTGATTTCCCCCGCTCCCCCCAATTTTAAATACACCCCGCGATTATCTTGGCTTCTATATCATCAAATTAAATTCATTCTTCAACTCAAAAAGTTTATGTATAGCTGTATTTGAATTACTTCTGTATCACAATCGATAGCGATCGAAAACAGTTCTGCCGCAAAAATGGGTTCCCGTTCGACGATGAATGCACTGGTCTTCTATGGCCCTTATGATGTCAGGCTGGAAAAGAGACCTAGTGAGCCAACTCGCTGGCCTATGACGAATTGTATTTGCATTTGTATATGGTATTTGTTACTAACAATATGGCTACTAGTTCCTACTATACAGAATCCCACGGATGTCATTCTTAAGACAACGTCTGCAGCATTGTGTGGAAGGCACGTTGGATGTTGCTATTTCATAAAAAATTATGAATCCTAACTTTTACCTTTTCATAGTGAACTTCATGCTTATCGCGGACATGCGAAACCATCTCCTGGTTACATAACCGGTCATGAGGGAGCTGGTATTGTTGACCAGGTTGGCGTGGACGTAAAGAAATTCAAGAAGGGAGATTATGTTGTGGTTCCCTTTACTGCTACATGGTCTGTCTCATTACTTACCTTATGATGTATTGAATCTAATTAAAAACCAAAGTGGCCATTGCTATTTCTGTACCCACGGTTTCTCATCCCGATGCTCAAATGGTGAGCTTTTCGGAAGTCCGCAACTGGATGGCTCACAGGCAGAATACTTCCGAGTACCCATGGCAGACACAACCTTGTCTCTAGCGCCAACTGAGCTTGGTGAAGAATTAATTCTCATGGCAGACATCTTTCCAACTGGGTATGTCTGGTTGCCTAATTCTAAAGAGATCTTCCTTTCCACTAATTTATGGTCATTTATAGATTTAATGGAGCACGAAATGCCTTTTCTGCAACTCCAAAAGAGCAGTGGAGTGAGATGGTTGTGGTGGTTGTCGGCTGCGGCCCAGTAGCTTTATGCAGCATCATAGCTGCACTTGATTACAAACCAGCACGTCTATATGCTGTAGACTCGGTCCCCGAGAGATTAGCAAGAGCTGAAAAGATCGGTGCCATCCCATTGAACTTCAAAACGACCGATATCAAGGCAGAGATCTTGAAGGCGACAGATGGAAGGGGTGCTGACGCTGTTATTGAGGTTGTTGGACATCCGGATGCCCTGAGAACGGCATACGATGTTATCCGCGAATTTGGGAAGATCAGCGTAGTTGGTAAGACTGTAACCCTAACCTAATAGATTTTATTTAATATTGTCTTGTAGGACTCCATACCAAGGATATCCCGTTCAGCGGAAGCGAAGCATATAACAAAAACGTGCACATTCAGTTTGGTCGATGTCCTGTGCGCAGTGTCTTTGATGACGCTTTTAAATCTCTCATCAAGAACAGAGAAAAGGTCCAAAGCTTTGTAGACGTTATCGTACCGAGCCTTGACGACAGTTTCAGCGATGCGCTAAAGCGGTTTGAGAAAAATGAGGTTTTCAAGGTTGTCTACAAGCCCAATGGCTTGAATCCATAGCGAGAGCATCGTTGACAGGCAGCTACAATATAAACGCGTAAACATCTACTAAGAAATAAAGCATCAATTTGATCTTAAAAAATTGCATCGCTAAAGTCAGCTATTGCAAGGAGAAGAAACAGCTACCATTTTGATCCGGAAAATGTACTTTTCAGTGCCGTATCTTCGGATTTTTTGAAATAATCAAGACAATACTCACCCCTATCCATCCAAATTCTTTGACTTAATCTCCAAAAACTTTAAAAATAGCCCGTATTATTGATTCTATCAACTGATTATACAAGAAATTATTAGGTAAAACCTCCACCACATTCTCAACACTCTCTCTTCTCTCCCACTCCCTTTCACCCTAAGAACTCCCAACCTTTAAACTCTATCCCACTAACCTGTCATCCATCACATCTCCCATATTAACCCCTAAATCCCTCTTCCAAGAGAATATCATTACTTTTTACTAGAGAACCCACTAGAAAATCAAATTGAAGCCATTTATATTGAGTGGCTAGATCAAATCCAAGACAAAGAACCAAAAAAAAAGTCCTCGACCGCCCTTATAAACCTCACTATCATCAAGTAACTTCTCACTCACTATCCCATTGGACCACCTGCAAATCCCATGCCTGCAGGAGCCATCATTGCCGCATTGTTCATATTCATGATGTTCATGGTGTTCAAGTTCATATTGTTCAAATTCATGTTCATATTGTTCATGTTTTGTGCATTTGCTGCGTTTGCTGCATTGCGTGTAGATGTGTCTCTGAGAGTGCTGTAGTGGCTCCAAAGAGGCTCGTCGAGCTGAAGGAATGTCATACCCGGTGGCTCGTGGATCTGAGCAGTGTGATTAATATTATACCAATTCCCACTTTTCTTCTGTGCTATCTGCCACTGTCTCATAACAAAGATGATTTGCTCGGCTGTCGGTGAAACTTTTGTCTGTGGTAGTATCCATTGCTTTCGTTCTGGTTTTAAAAGGCCGAATTGATCGAAAGCTTTGGCAATGGTAGCAATCACAAAGCTGTTTTGTGTTTGAGACTGGTTGTTGTTGAATAAGATGTCTAAGATTTCTTCGGCATCATCGAAAGTCAACCTTAAGCCTCGGAACAACATTGCTACACGAAACACCCCATCATCGGTGGCCTTATTAACGCTTGCTGCAGCCGTTGGGAGTTTCAACATGCAGATTTTGATGAACAGGTTCTGAGCGGAGATGTCGTAATTCGGTATTATCGGAGGACTTTTTGATGGATCTTCGAGTGCCAGTAACCCAAATACGTGGTCCAATACCGTCTGGCATTCGGTGTACTGAAAATTGAAGGCAAGCTCGAAGATGTCGGTATCGGGGAAGTAAGGTTTTCCCCTGCCAAAAACTCCATGATGCTTCTGATTCTGTTTCCAGAAATAGAGCAAAAACGACCTGGGAATGCCATCCAATCCTCCCTTGTTCTTCCGCATCATACGTAAGAAGTGATCTTGTAAGGGCTTAGTGAATATCAAGTCTCCACTCATATGGTCCGGACCGCNAAAAAAAGACGACGGAACGTGCCAAAAGAAATTCCTGTACAATCCAGGTCCGATTCCAGTACGATCGTGATAGCAGCAATGTCCACGCAGAGACTCGGTCAGTGCTAGATTGAAAGGCTCGGCTCACTTGTTTTACACAACTTATAATATAGAGTAGCACAGCCACCGGAAGAAGGCAAGGTAACGCCCGTAGACCCCTCGGCATACTAGAGACATAATCCTGAAGGCTAGTTCCGAATACCATCTCACTGTTCCGGTCATGTTCGCCTAACCAGACCAGCACCTTCTTCGCACGCATATAAATCTCACTCATCAATACGACCTGACGCCCCTTTTCTTCGCCATCTTTCTGGTTGATGCAGATAGCATCTACATAAATCTCTTGGGCACTGTGACCGGATGCCCGAAGTCTTGTTAGAAAAAGCCAGAGATTGCGGCGGATTGTGAATGGTTCATTGTCGACATAGATCTGAGAATTATTAGATGACTCGGGGCCCCATTCATATGATAGAGCATCGAACCTTGGTTTGTCCTTAAGGTTGACATGTCGTAATGTCGTTTGTATTGGTGACGATTCCGCGCCTGGGAGTAGTGTGAGGAGTCGGAATTGTCGCGAGGTAAGGGGTTGATATGAATACTTGGACATTGTTTACCATCTGTATTTATCAAGTCTTGAAGTATGTTCACTCTCAAGAGCAGGTGTTGAGGAATATCAATTGTTTTTTATGGAATTTCCCGTGCCAAGCTTTTGTAAGGTAGGGAATTGTTACATTAGTGCTTACATTCTGGGAGGCAGTGTTTCAACTGCAGCCAAATTTCAGCATGAAATAACCAAATAACCCTGTCACCCCCCGGAAAATAATAAAATAACGTTGTCATTCGGCTTTGACTTTCGCTAATCTAGAGTAAGAAAGACGCCCAACCTTAATACTGTTAAATCAATTCAGGAGTTTTATAATAAATACCCCAGTAAGCTTTGGCTTATTAGATATATAGGTCGCGGACATGAATAATGGAATTTATAATAAAGACTATTTAGGGGGAATTGAGAAAAGAGAAGAATATTACAGAATTGTTGTAGTAATATCACGTAATTAGAATATGATACTTACGTACATGACTTGATGCCTCAAGCACACGAGGATATATTTAGAGAGAGGCTGAGAGCTACGCTCTCTTCCTCCTCCTTCTTCTTAGCTTAGTCATCCTTTTCAATACAGACCCTATTGACCTTATTTTAGGTGTCGTGACAATAAGCTCGGGAACCCACTCTGATACTAGGAGCCGATCACGGCCCCTAAGGGCTCGTTTTAGCTCCTTGAATCCTTCTCGCCAGAAGTTGAAGCTCTTGGGAGTAGCACAGCCGGGGATGATCAGAGTCCAGGCAAGAGGGCTGAGCCGAGGTGAGGTCCATAAGATGGCAGGTGAGGATGGGTGAGCTTGATGTGAGGCGAAGGGTGAGCAAAGCAGGGGTCACGCAAAGTGAGGTGAGGATTGGTGCGAAATAACACTCGATAAACTTCATTCGTCTTTGATTGATTCAAATTTGAGATCCATGGTAAGTTTGGCGTTGTGAATTCAAACAAATACTCGATAAAAATTGTTTGTTGTAGCATATTATCAAACATAGAATGTGTAACGATACTTTCGAACGCACGTAAGTACAATGAGCATAAAAGGAGGTTGTGTAATTAAATTTTACGAGAATGCAAGTGGATTAAGCGCCAACCTCAAGGCCAGTAATGCGGTAGTGGTTATCTCGGAAGCCAATCCCCGGTAATGTGCATATCTTGGCGAAGGCTAACTGGTGGAGAGTATTGTGAGCAAGCCTCAATACTTCGTATTTAAAAGCCAAGAGTTGTATCCTGAGCGCCCGCAGATATGGCACCACCTCTACAAAATCGCACAATTCAAGCCTTTATGAAAGATGTCCTCTTGGATACGACGTTGCCTAACGCCAAATTTACTGGAATGCGATTGTATTTGCGAAGCTTTATCGCGCATTGGACGATATGCGGATCACCCTGTCAACTTCCACTACACTACAGTACCACTGTCGAGGTTTGGGCTAAGCCTACATGTATCACTTTTAGTAATCGGGCTCGGAAAAAGTGTGCCGATATTACTGTATGTTATACAGTACCGAACCCGATCTCATGTGATTAATGCTCTCTCCCACCCTTATGACCATGGGTTTGCTTGTTCATTGTCTCCTCGTCGCCAAACTTTGAGTCTGCGTCTGTACTGGATCTCAGTCTTTCTTTGCCATGTTCTCTAGCCGCCGGGTTTCCGCTCTTTTGGCTCGGGGGGTGTCCCAAACATATACAAGATTCCCATGGCGGTACCAGCCGCTCACAGAAGATAATCATAATTTTGACATTAGCGTGAAGCGCGTACATGTACGCAAGTTCTTTACTTATATTGTTGCTGTCTCCTGTGTTCTAGGAGTACTTGCCTTATACTCACGCGGCGATGGCACACATATACTCTCCACTGTAAGCTCAGCATTTGGTCCGTCGAGGAAACCTCTTTTAAAGGACGACTTCATTACCGCGATCCTTAGACAGCCAGTCGAGGGTCTTGTTGACCCGGAGCCGATCTATAGAAAGTGCAACGAAACAAAGTTCCAGGAGGGTTTGGTCTGGCACTGCCCGGTTATGATTGGAGGTATTGGAAACGTTGCAAACATGTGGCTCAATTGTATGCGATATGCTATCGAAGCAGGAGGTATGTCTCTTGTCTTTCTATCTTTATAGAACGATTTATTCTTCCCGTATCATGGAAAGGCTAACATCATCTAGCTACAACTGTGATTCTCCCTCGCTTGGGTGCTCGTTCAGAGAATGATCTTATTGATCTCGGTGGTGAAAAGCGATCTGTCGAATTGTCTACTCTCTTTGATGTTTCCTATTTCCTTGACGAGTGGAAAGAAGCCTGTCCCCAGATTCGGTCTGTAGTTTCCGACTCCGAAGTACCTAATTTGAACCTGACTGCCACTTCTCCTCGTATTGATCCCAGACATGTGAAGAAATTTAAAACAAGGAAATATTTAATTGTTGATCCAACAGGTTGGCGAGAAGCTTTTGATATTTGGATGGGCAAAAACTCTGTGTTTAAGACTATGTCAGCCAAGAACCCAGTGCGTGTGCGACAGAACTTGGTCCTATTCGAATGGAACCGCGAAGTTCATCCGCTCGACTTTGTCCACTCCTTTCCTCGCCTTTTTCAACATACTATCCAAACTAGACGATTGGCAGCGTCAGTCCTCTGGCACTTAGAAAAGAATCTCAGCCATCCTGTTGTGTCTGATACTATTCTTTTCTCGAGCTCTCCACCATCCAAAGTTAATTCGCTTGGTCCGGACCGGCTCACCTATAGTGGCTTTATGGGGGCTCATTTACGTGTTGCTCGCGATGCAGCGATAGCTAAGTGGCCAGGATACGAAGCGCAAGCACCTTTCTACCTGGCCGAAGCAAAACGATTGAATCTGACCACGATATATCTTGCCACGGACGCCGCAAAGCACCGTGACCAGTTCCGTACGGATGCTGAACGTGAAGGCATCAGTGTAATTGTCAAGGAAGACCTCCTAGATGTAGAGGAGCTTGCTGAGCTTCAAAGCCTTACTTGGGATCAGCAAGCACTGGTGGACTTTGATGTACTAATGTATTGCTCATGGTTCAGTGGTTTTGTGCGAAGTAGCTTTAGCTGGATGCTGGCCCTGCGGCGAGGCACTTTACCAGAGGCCGGAACTCCAACAATAACAGATGGGGAAGAGTATAGGGATAACCTCAGTGCTTTAGTGGGAAGGCATGACAAGATCAACCCGGAAGGGTTATGGCCATAAGGAAGCTCGGCCATTGACATGTAAAAATACGGCTTGATGAGTCTTGTACTAAAGACGTTCTTACACTGAGATTCGAAACCGAACTTCAGGTTAATCAGTTAATAATCACGGTCTTTTGAGAACTGAATGGGCTAATAATGTCTTGCTCCCCTTCGCAACACACATTTCAATTTAAATACAAGATCCACCCCATGAAGCCCCACGAAATCTTATGTATTCCTGTCCTGGTTTTGCGGAGGTTGGAGCTCGGAGTAAATACCGGCAGATAATCTATGAAATTCATGAAAATTGAATTGAGGAGTTTGCGCTGCGTCCGTGTGTCAGAACAAAATGCAATCCCTAGTTGTCCAGCTGTTTATATACTCTTATATTTGGTTCTGACACCGTGATTTTGCTGATACGCACTCATTTCTACATGCCGCTCATTTCCAAGGTGACTCTTTGCATTTATCTAACTCGCTATTGCTTCAATCTTAAGTTTCCCTTCGAACCTAACATTGGGCAAAATCCTGCAGGGATTGCGGCAAATCAATCAAGGGTAAAGCGGCAAAATTGGACCTCAAAACACTGTAGGTAAATTCGCGGGCCGCAGGACCAACTAATTTTTATAGAGAAACTAGGAGAGATCTGGTAGAGGTCTGGTAGTTATTTATTTATTTTTTATACCTATTCTAGCCCCATGATACTCTATTTCACATATCAGAAGTCTTGCCATAGCACTCATTGAGAAGTTTGATTTAATTATGGGGAAACTTAAATCTACCCAGAACCACCGATGCCGGATGTCGCCCGTTCACAACTCCTCGGTTCCACATACATATTACCATACTATTCTACAAAGACTCAAAGAGTAATGATGATAATCTCTCGGCTTAGCTCAATACGGTAGAAGAACTTCGTCAAACAATGTTTCCGGGCACTACCAACAAACGGAGATTATCATTACGGAAAGTCAGGTGTATCTATGGATGAAGATTCATTTGCGAACAGCAGGATGATCGAGTGATTGATACTACGGAGGCTACCGATATGACGATGATGACACCTGGAACTGGGTCTGCTCCTCAAGTGTTGAGCGGCCTCAGCCAAGAAACAAATGATGTATGTCCTGTCATATAACTGTTTAAGCCAGCGTGAGCCAGTTGGCTGCTGTATATTGACACTTGCTGATTTATTTTAGGCCTGGCAAGCTTTTTTGATCCTCTTCGCTCGAGATTGTGTTAGAGAGATGGACAGTCGAAAGCCTATGACCTATTACCTGCAAGACTACAGGTTTTAGTTGAACCGATTTCGGCTGTCAACAACTCCCCAAGCACTATACTCGGCATTAGATCTCTAAGTCCGTTTGAAACGCCTTCACACTTGACGAGAACGGTATATAATGGGGTGGCAGGAGATTTATTGCGTAAAGGAGAGACTGTGCTGGAGGCAAATAGCGTGTCCTTGAAGATGGGCATCTCAATCAAAAAAGAGTTATCAGAGGAAATACACCAGGGTATGGTATTCATTAGTAGCTCGTAGAACGGACTGGCTAGTCAAACAGGGCTTGGATTGGATGGTGAAGGGGGCAAGTCAGAAGCAATTTGTCCTAACGAACCAAGTTCTAATAAGGGGGTTTCTAATGTATCCAATTCAATATTAAATTCTTCTGATGCTATGGTAAAAAGAGGATTGGAACACGGTGTTAGAGGTGCCTTGACCTCCGGTGTCGAACAATTGAGTACGCTGAAGGCATTGGAACTAAAGTTAACTGGGAAGAAGGTGGTTAAGGATGAAGCCTCTGAAAATCAGAAACAGTTTGGGAATAATACGGTGAAATTCTCCAAGTTAGATATGGGAAACTATAGCGGTTCAAATAATTTATTCGTAGTCTAAGAATCTATATCGATCTTGATCATTATCATTCCTTTTGCTTAATCTATCTTGGTGGGATTAAATGCGCCTTTCTTAACTTCTTCAACTCCGTTAACTCGTCCATACACCCATTTCAAAACTATAGTACTACTCGTCATCAAGGCAGCTGAAGTGAGACAAAGACAAAGCTTTTGCCAGGTGGAAAGTTGCGTAAGTAGCGGGTAAGGATACCTGCAAGGAATGTCAATTATGCAACCAACAAAGATAAAGCTGTTAGGATATCCGCACCATCCGTTGAGCGAGAAACAGTATTCAACCCAACCCCAGTACAAGAAAATCAACGCCGAGTCAAGAGTCATGGCACCGTAAGCTTTGATTGTCAACGGAGGACTCAAGAGCATCAAGTCTAACGTCAACATGATACCCGGCATGGCGTGGAAGCCAAGGTCTGGAATGAATGGAAGCTCGTGCCCAGGAGGCACAACGAATCTTTTATCAATGGCGCGAAGGCTCCAGTACAAGATAGTGACAAGCATCTCTAGAGGTGTCGCGCATATAGAGAATATGTTCTTCAGGGCAAAGAGTGGTGCGCTAAGAGAAACATCTGCAAGGAAACCGACCAGGAATGTGATTGTGGACAGCGTGAGCGCGATGATGGTCAGGAACTGGTAGGAGCCACCGAATCCATCATGTAGAGGGTTTGTAATATTAGGGAGCCATGAAAATGCTGCCGCAAAGAACAGAAGACCAACCACATGGAGGATGGTAGAGATACTTCTCGATGAGGATAGTTGCTTTTGCATAGCGTTTGTTGTCATGGTCAGAAGCTAGGAATTAATCATATCATCGGACCTTGACTACTTTAGACGAGTAAAGATACGAAAGTCATAAAGTCTATAATAGATTNAAAAAGCAAAAATATCTCAAGAAGAGCGAATCAGCCAGAGAAAAGAGGGGAGCGGGCAGGTTCGGATCTCCGTGTCCGAGTCTAGCCTGGAGTTATCAGCTACATAAAAGGTCGGTTTAATTTCGTGCCGATTTTTTACTACCGGTATATAAACTTACCGTAGAAGCTTAAACAAACATAGGATACATTCCACGAAGTAATAAGCTAAGGTTAGTAGTGAATCCCTCTCCATGGTTCTAGCATAAAGGGCATTAACTATATTAGCACTCTAGTTCCTAGGCTCGCCGATAATTGTTTGCTAATGTGAATCCTGCGCCCACTCTTTCTTTATATATTATATCCACATATGAAATAGAACTACCAAAGGGCCGATCATGCCTTTAATAACAAATAATACGAAAAAAGGGAATCAATATCTTGTGTCTTAAACTAGATCTACGTTTACACGATCAAAGAGATATCTCTTATTTAGGGGTTACTCATAATTATTTTTAGTATCATCATAATTACGTAGTAATGATAATAGTCCCGGCACTATACATTTTATAGGTGCTCCAGAATATTCCTTGTAGCATGATTCTGGAGATAGTTGTCTTCTTTTCTTCGTAGTATTTATTCAAAGTAGAATATCGTGATAATCATTTGGATCCTCCGGAAGTGTTCCCCCGTTATTCATATATTGAGTCTGGTATCTGGTATTTTCCATTTGATATTCTTTCAGCTCTTCATCATAGCAGTTGCTTATTCTCAATCGTAGCACCACGCAATCTATCCCCACCATTTATCCCCTTCTAGTGCAGCTTGAGGTAAGTGAATCCCGGCTATGGAATCAAACGAGCTTTGGAATGACATGTTTATCGATCGGAAATGAGACACAGGGCATGTTAAAGCTTATAAGAATTAGTTTGTCTGTGAATTTTCTCCAAGCCAATACCATTCATACTAGTTGTGCGAGTCCCTTTGGGTATCTGCGATAAAATCACACATTTCTACATCATTTCGCCTTTGTCAGACACCCGAGCATGCTTAGACACATCATGGTGTATGAGGTCTGGGCGTCACTGGGTGACGCCCGATTACCCTTAGCCGGTAACAGCGCCCTCGGAGGACCAGGGGGTTTGCCATATAAAACACGCAATTTCCGGGCCCTAGCGCCCTCAGTAACAGGGTTCTTTCAGGGGTGTTTTTGCGGGAGTTATCGAGCCAGTTACTCGTTTACGGGTGATATATGAGGTCTACAGGCGCACGAGCCCTCAGACTCCTAGACACGTCTCTTACGGTCTGTAACGGTACGTACAAAGTTGCTGGGTGGCTGCTACGGCCATGGCTAGCCAGCTTGCCCTCCTACCTCCTGCTGTCTCTTGAAGGGAGCCAGCGGAGCCAATTGAGCCCGAATTGAAGCTGTCCGAGCTGTTGTTGGAGTTGACTCCCATGGCTGCTAGGCCCCTTCTTGAAGCTGATGTACTGTTGTGCACTGCCACGACCCTCATTCTGAGCGTAAACAAGGCCATAGATTAGCTCCTAAGCCTCTTGCCTACGGCTGCCTGGCCTCCTGCTCAGCTAAGCCCTAAGCTTGGCCTTGAGCCTGAGCCAAAGCCTGAGCCAAAGCCTGAGCCTGACCAGGCAGAGGATATTGCCATTTAACAAGCCTTGGACAAGGTTCTAAAGTACTATAAAACTTACAAGCCTCTTAATACAATTAAAAACTATAAGTTAAAACAAAGAGAATAAAAGGTAAGTTATATCTTACTTTATTATCTTTGTCCTTAAGCTTTAATTGATTAATCTTTTACCTTATAAGTATAATGTAAAAAGATAAGCTTTAAGGAAGGTAGTAAATACCTTTTAAGAGATTATATAAACAAAAGCAAGTTATTACTTTTTATTAAGAATAAAGTGATTAGTTATACTCTAAAACAAGAATATTGTCTTAAGGTTAAAAAGTAACAATATAAAAAGAAAGTTAAATTGCTTTTACTTTTTACCTTATTATTCAAGTAAAGGAAAGGTTATATTAAAACTATTCTTATATTAAAAGAAGATAATAACTGTTGGTAGAATAGTGGTTACGTACACGTGATATTCACGTGCCCCTGTAAGCTAGTCCCGATTAGGTAGTGGGAACGAGCGAAGCTCCTACAGCTTCGCCCTCCTACCCTTATTTGTACAACAACCATGGAATAGCAYAACGAGTATATTACGTATAATTGCGTACYGTACTTCGTGCTACAGGTGAACCGACACTGATCAGTTTGTACATACAGATTAGGAGATTATCGTTCAATCRGTTGGACGCTARGTGGTCCACTTTTGAAGCTGAATCTCRGGAGATTACAACTTCTGTTCRGTTGGACRTCCGGYRGTCCACTTACARAGCTGAAATCYACCYAGTCGAAGGGGGAAACAGYTATTTACCAACYTACAGCTYGATCGGTTGGATGTCAAGCAATCCACTTTCGTAATTGTTGTTGCTGAACCTGTTTTTGCCAAAAACAACATGTTCGGTTGGACGTCAGGCAGTCCACTTACAGAGTTGCATAATCAGCCAATTGACCAATTCTATTCGAAAAACCACTCTTTTACAACTCATTTTCATCAATTTCTATTCAAAAACCACTTACATTCTTTACTACTCTTCTCACRGACYGGAAACGACRYGTYAAAACCAYAATCTTTCACCTTACCTTCACTTTCATCACRGAACTACRGGCCTYTACARGCATACAGGAGAATTTRGGAGCYTACRGAACTGTGACRATCRGGAAGACCAAGAAGCCATTGTACYCCTGAAGACATCTGYCCAAGCCYYTRAGACYACGGAGTTTACTACCTGYGGGTAAATACTCTYYGTACTCAAGCRTAACCAGCTTTGCTTTTCAGCTACCCAAGCACCTTGTGCCAGTACYGGTGGACRACAACGTAAAGCTCAGGAATAACRRGAAATATAGCGGAAATGRGAGACAYAACGGGGATTACAGGGGAGAATARGCTGGAAACTACTGYAAGGGTGAYGGARAGYACCRTAAGRGTGAATTGGACRGYRYTAATCAAGAAATGGGAATGGGGAATAGACCCTAAGGATGYTACCATAAAGGACATACRGGAATACCTAACYACCAAGGTCTAYGAGTATYACCTTGAYRGAACTAGTGACRCAAACYTATRRGACTTATTCYAAGAGGACTTCAAGAACTTTACAGTCGATAYCTTCAAGGTTATTACCYAGAAAGAGATACAAAGCCTATGGAATTGCCTCCGCTGTGGTAGYGTAYGTGTAATGTGCAATACCAAGAGCATWAYAATCRCTTAGACTYTYGTGGACGTYATACAGGAGGAGGAACAAYACCCATGGAGTRAAGAAGACCTCYAACATRCTTCCYAAGACCTCYAAAAAGGACTTATTACCTTTGTAGTTATTACACTTCYTACAGCTACYCACCTTACRGACGCYCAAATCAACCTYAAGGTTCYYAGTTCAATGTAYGCAAGCYGGGAATCAAGYACTTTTCTGACYYCTGTGACCTCTTAGAACGAYYACCAACAGTTYTACRGGTTGYARCAAGACCACAGCTCYTATYGYRAGCTTAGCCYATCAYTATYACCTTCAACTYGGCYTGTGTATATGAAACAGGTYTCYGATATCRTCAAGATGTACAYRGAAGACYAGAAGTAYRAYRGAGTGAYTAGYAGCTTYGAATACAAATTGATAATCTTCAAGAGYTATTGTGAACAGGTAGAATTGCCAGAGGAATTCTATATCAAAGTGTTCCYTACTATGCTAACAAGGTTAGCAAAAGGCTATTTTATTAYYAATAACCTTGCYAAACRYATRTTYRAAGAAGTATGCGCTTAYCTACRYAACTTYTACGAAGGACYTACATACCATCGTCGAATCCATACTGAATAGGAAGGCACAACGTTAGCCTTGATCACAACCGTAAACCCTGRGAAAACAACGCTTGAGAACATAYAATTGCTTATYARCAAGCTCYAAGAGCTTTAATACARCCTYCAGCCAGCCTAYARGACRACTAATATTCTYTAYGAGAAGTTGATTACCRYTTGCCARGGATCTCYRGTGTGTAGATATGCTATTTCAGACTTAYYARGAGACTTARGGYAAYTYATCAACAAACTCTATTCGTCYATCATGTTRTACAAGAAGGAAAAGGAGYAAGAAYAYAATGGTGAAACCTACTTTATRGAYYGTCRYTACCATACYAATCRTAGTAYAAGCYAACGATTTAATCYAYAAGGCYTYAAATGTAYTACTCTATACTCCTAAACACARGGAAGATGCTTTATATGYAAAAGGGAAGGGTACTGATCATGGAAAYACYTRYAAGAAGAGYAAGATGYAAAGAAAGCACATTTCAAAGCYAGAAATATGGGTAAATTTAGCTYTAGCGTYTGTRGTTYTGAACAAYGTTTCAAYGAACAGTTTAAAYAATAYRTTGYYRATTGTRAAGGAAGTAACTYTGAAGAAGATGAATTAAGCYTTACTTTCRAGACYTTATTTGCTTATAAYRATGTARAAACAAGCCYTGAGGAACTTGACYAGCYTGAAAYCATATTCTTTATTATAACTAYRTTCTTTACCTCATGTGGAAGTTTCTTAGTGGAATTAGCTATACCAATTACTATGGAACTAGTTAATAACGCTTTCTTACACCAATTAACCACTGAGGTGCTAATGACCGAGAATTACYCTTGRGAACYTGACCYAAAAACCTTCACARCAAYYAYAAYRGAAGTGTACARCATGGAGAGCCTAGCAAGGTAYGATTTAAGACAATTTTATAGAATCTTAATYGATACAAGAGTTGCAAAGTACTTTATAGCCAGTTATGGTCAATTYRAAGCTTTATAACGAGTAGACTAAACCATAGTACTRAATACTACAACCAAAGGCATAATGATAGTACAATTCAGAATCAGGAGTATAACTTYGATAAGTTCCATAYTAGTGAATAYACTAATTRRACAAATTGAATTCYATGTAGTTAAGTCRACTATACCCTTTTTGTTGTGCTTAAYGGATATGGACTAATTARGYRTGTATTTCAACAACCTTACAAACYTACTTATTACCYTAYARGGAAGCATTCTGGTCATAYRATGATTTRGCYAYAGCTTTTTACTTTRGGATATATCTTTAYATAYCCTYGTTTTTGATTYACTGAAGGAAAMCCYTTGTTTCTTGAYYAACRTAGAATTACARTRCTTACACCRACRTTTTGGCYACYTGTCAGTARCTAGATTACARTGYATATTAGACTATGCAGGCTATGATATCAACAAAGACATGTTAGAATACCTTATTAAGTTTTGTGCTCATTGCCAACATTATAGTAAGTTACTAAGAAGATTTAGATTCAACTTATAGGACAATGTCAACTTCAACTACTTTATTATCATCGATATCTTCTACATCAACGGTAAACTTATACTCTATATTATCRACRAARGAAYAYRTTACYAGGCTGGTAGATARCTYYAGAATATYARTGTAAAGTAYACYTAGGAYACTTTACAAGYTTGTTGGATYRATACTTACTTARGACCTCTAGACYAGATTRTAAYTRAYGTTARAAAGAACTTCGTCARTAAGGAGTTCTAGCAAAGTGTTAYAGYTATRGGAAYRAYCTTGAAAGYRGTTCTAGTAGAAGYTYACAACTCAATTGGCYATGTTGAACRATATYATGTACTTGTACAAYATGCTTAYTAGATAATTRCAGTTGAAATYTAYRATCTTGACAAAGATATAGCTTTAYAGATGGYGTTCAAGGYTGTCAACGATTCAGTRGGACTTAACGGACTTGTCCTTACACTACTGGTTTATGGCGCTTACCCATGCATGTCAGAACTCGACATCTTAGCCTTAACCGTAAGCTAGAGAGCTATGGCGATCAAGAAGGCTATGGAGGAAATCAGCAAAATCAGGGCAAAACGACAAGTACAAGATGTGATCAACATGTATAACGGCCTTGATGTAAGCATTATTCACGACTTACCGTTGAATTCAGACGTTCTCATGTAGAGAGCAGGAAACACAGGCCAGAACAGAAGCTGGGAAGGGTTATACAAGCTTGTAAGTATAGACGGAGAAACATGTGTATTAGCACTGTTGTATGGGAACACACTATTCAGGTCAACGGTTGTGAAACCATACCTTATACCTATGGAAGGAATCGATGGAATTGAGCTACTAGAGCTAGAGCTGGGAACTACAGCTGATGAAGAGCACCAAGAGGAGCCTAACGAGTCGACTATAGCTGTCGTTCCACCACCAGTGCTACTTGTAAAGTAGAGACGTGGAAGACCTTGTAAATACCCTGAAATCACTACTTTCTTGCAAGACGAGGAACCAGAACCCTAATTTGCGGCCTCATGTCAAGTTGAAATATCAGGACTACTCGAAAAGGGCGTTTTCGAGATTGTAGACCCTCAAAGTGTGCTCAATGATATATGCATATTCAATGCCAGGTTTGTGGACGAAATCAAGAACAAGGGAATTGAAAAAGCTTTTGAAAAGTCATGCCTTGTGGTACAGGCTTACAAGGACGATGGGAAGAAGCTTGTTTTAACCCAATCGCCTACTATTCAACGTGTCAGCCAGTGTATTATTCTCTGTATTGCTGCTATGGAGTACAAAAGTACAAGCTTGTACTTACAAGACATTTCACAGGTGTATGTACAATCTACTACCTTGCTGAATCGGGATTTCTACGTATGGCCACCTCTAGAGCTTATAGAGCAACTTGGTCTTCGCAAAGGCTCAATTCTACGGGTTGTAAAGCCATTTTACGGAGTCCTTGAAGTTGGAAACCACTGGTTCTAGACTTACTACTCTTACCATGTCGAGGTGCTTGCAATGAAACCGTCAACATACGACCCTTGCTTGCTATATAGCACTGAACCTTTTAATGTTGTAGGGCTTCAAACCGATGATACCTTGTTCGTCGGAGACACTTAATTTGCTGAACTTGAGCAAGAACAGCTGAAAAAGGCCAATTTCCTGGCAAAAGAACGTGAAACGTTGACTACTGGCAAGGGAATCAAGTTTAATGGGGGTATTATACAACTGAACGATACTGGAATTTCACTTACTCAAGAGTGCCAGTGTGCTAATCTACAGCTTGTAACCGGGAAATTGGCTACTATAACAAGCTCATGGGGAACTGTATGTTAGAACCTTACCACCAAAGAGCAATATATTGCACAATGTGCTTGAGGAGTATATATMTCTTTAGTTTGTTGTTTCTTTATTTGTCTTTAAAAGGTTGAAATCAGGTTTTAGTTACTCCTCTTAAGTATGTTAATGCTTATAAAACCTTATGTATATCTTCAAGTAATAAGTGATTATTTAATATTAAATAAGTTCTTATTTAAGCAAGATATGCCTTCAGCTTCTTCTTATCCTTATAGAACAAGTTTGGTCTAGTAATTTTGACTTCTTTAAGGGTTGTCATTAAAGTTTGTTCAATGTTGTCCTTTAACTTAGAGTCTGGATCAGGGTTTGGACTTGGAGTTCTTAGTATTAGAATTGGCTTTAGGTTAAGTTTAAGTAATGGAGGTATTAACTTCTTTCTTATAACTTATGATAATTCTCTAATAGTTAATCCTTTTATTAACTTAGTAGTTTGCTTTAGTAGTATAACAACTTCTTTTAATATTTCTTCTTAGATATTAGTTTTTTTTGATAGTTTAGTCCTTATCTTGATCTTTTTCAGAATTATCTTTTGAACTTTCCTTAGATACTTTCTTAGATCCTTCTTCAGANTTTTTCTTCAGAGTCTTCTTTAAGTTGTTGTTCATTATTGTTATTTACTGGTATGTTTGTTTCCAAATCTTGATTTATCAAGATAAGTAATGTTCAAAATGTTATAAAACTATATTATTCAGGTTACTAGATAACAAGGGTAAAGTAGATATTCAAGGACAATAAAAATGTATAATACTTAAGCAGGCAATTAAGTCAAGGTAAGATTTAATAATGTATTTAAGTTGAATATGAGGAGTTTACTCTTATGTTCTTATAGTATACTTATATAGATAATGAAATCCAACTAGACTTTCTAGACTTTACAGGTCCCTCTAGTCTATGGACCCTTTGAACTTGTCAAGTCTTCTAGGTCTTAACTATGTTATATGATTGCTAGGTTCTTTATATACACTTTACTGTATATTGAGCCTCAGGCTTATACTAATCACTTGTTAAGTAAAACCTGTAACAAACAATGTATTTATATTATATTTATAATAAGTTAACAATGAATATTTATTACTTAAGTAGAATGTTAATAAGTTTTCTCTTTATCTTTTTAATATAAACAATTATATTGTTTTTGTTGTTTTTATCTAACTAATAATAGATAATATTATTAAAGGTTATACATTTCTTTAAAACTTGAAAAAGTTAATACTTTTCTTAAGTTGAGTATAAACTCTTTAACTAAGATATTTAGTATATATTTTTCATGTTATATAAAACCAAAGTTGATGTTTTAATATACTTGTAAAAGAGTTAAAAAGCATTTAATTACTCTTAATCTTAAGTGTTAAAGTTACTTAAGAAGTTATAAGATTTCTTATATATTAACAAGGGAGAAATCTTTATTAATGATAATCTATACTTAAATATAACGGAAATTCATTGTGTTTTAAAAGTTAATAATAGATATTAACACTTTCTTATTAATATAGTTAATCCTTTTGAATCTTATAAATGAGAATTTCAAGTGATGATTAAGAGTAAGTCAATCTTAAAGTTATAAAGAGGAATTGTTATAGTGTATAAATTAATAAATAAGTAAAGATGGAGTAGAATTATTATATACAAAAAAACATTATGCATAATGAAATCAAAAGTATTCATTTATTAATAGAGATGATAAGAAGGAATATATTTTAAAGGAAAAATGTTAAAAGAAGAGATAATTTATAAGTTTTCTTACATTTGATATTATGTTTAGTATTATAATATATAATGTTATTATAACTTATTGTATAATATAAAAACTTAAACTTATTTTATTCTAATAATTATTATAACTTATTATAAAATAATCTTAGTTTTATCTTATTCTAATAGTTATTATAATTTATCATAAAATAATCTTAGTTTTATTATAATAGAATATAATAATATGTACATTAATTATGTATAATAGTAATATCAGAGTATAAATACTTTGTATAGCTGAAATATATAATTAAACAATAATTAACTAATCAAAAGGTAAGGTATAGTAAAATAGAAGAAAGGAAAGCTTTTATTATAATAATTATAATAATAATTATTATATTTACTAAGTAGTAAAGTATAAGGAATTTAAGGTAATGAGGTCTTCGTATAAGGTCTTTACTTGTATGTATGTAGAGAATAAGAATTCCTTATTACATTATCTTATTCTAACTATTATTATAACTTATTATAAAAATAGTCTAAGTTCTATTTCTTCTAACTGTACATATAAATCTTACTTTGCTTTATTATAAGATACTTTAATAGAAATTCTATTTGATTTATTTTATTATACTTTATATATACTATTATTATTATTGTTTAATATAATTATAATTTTTCTCTTTTATATAAAAGTTATTGTTATTATAATGTTTGTTAACTTAAATACTTTATTACTAAATTGCTTTTGTCTTTTTTAATGATTAATTATTCTGTTCTTTATATTGTTGATTAGATTGAATAATAAAAANTAAATTTGTTTGCTTTTGTATATTTACTTAATATACACAATTAAATGCTTACTTTTACTTCTTTATTATCTAATCAAGCTTAAGTAAGATACAAGTTAATGCTTAGGTTAAAGTATAAGTTATTCTTATTAATTATATTGTTGAGATAAGAATTCATATATTCTTTACATCTTTATTTGCATTTAGTAAGTTTGTTTTACAAAATCTAGTAATTAATTTAATTCTTGTAGGTATTAGAGTTGAAAAAGTAATTAATATTACTTTATAATTTAGTATTCTTTTAAAGATTTATATAAATAATTATTAGCAAAATTATTTATAAAATATAATATCAAAATTGAAATATAAAAATCAACTTACATAATAAAGAATGAATATAATAAAGGGAAAGGTTGTTAAAAGAATAAATTTCTTAGGATTCTTTTTATCTTCATTTTGATAGATTTTGTTAATGATTTTAAGAATAGCTTAAAACTTAGTATTACTTTCTTGTAATCATTGACAGTTTTCTTAGATTAAACTTTTCTTAAGATTGTTTAACTACTTTTTTTTTTTTAAGTCTTCAGTATAAAAAGATAGTTTATTGTTATTCTTGTATATTATAGTTAACTCTGGAAAATTATTACACAACTTTAGAAAGAAAGCCTTTATTATAAAGTTATTAGTTATTAGTTTTAGCTTAAGAATTTTCTGACTATTCTTTATCTAAGCTTGAACTCTTTATTGATAATCCTTATCAACTTAGACTTTAAACTCTTGTTCGACTTTTATAATGCTTTGAATTTATTCAGCTTTAGTAAGACATTTTCATAATTTAACTTTACATACTAACAAGTTTAGAATTAGAATATCAAAAAACTTAGCATTTTTNATGTCTTTATGTTATATAAGGTTAAAGCTTTACATTGAATTTGTGAATTATATCTTTAACTTCATTAGTAGAAACTTTTAATCTTGATGAAATTTTTTTNATAGATAATAATGATTTTTGTTATACCTTTAATATTGTTCATATATAAAAGATACTTTAGATTATGATAGTTATTATCTTTTATAATAAGAATATAATTATTAAGGTCTTTAAGGTTAGCTTTGAATAATATGTTAAATAATGCTCAAATGTTAAGACTAGATATATTTGCTTGATTCTTGAAATACTAAGATATTATAATATTTAGCTAATGATTTAACTGAAGTTTGTCTTTTNATTATAAGACTTTATGTTAAACCTAGTCTGTTCTTAACAACTTTAAAATTAAATCTCTTTGAATATAATTTTTTGATTTCTTGTTGAAAAGAATTTACTAATTTATTTGATAATGTCGGTTCACCTGTAGCACGAAGTACGGTACGCAATTATACGTAATATACTCGTTGTGCTATTCCATGGTTGTTGTTCGAAAAGGGGGTGGGAGTGGTGCGAAGCTGTAAGAGCTAGCTAACATGTGACTGATCGTGTCCACACGTGACTAGTCCACTAACAATATGAGAGGATCTTATAATTTAAAAGAATGTAGATATTTCTGACTTCTTTTAATCCTGGATGTATTAGAGCATAATCTTATAGCGTAATGGTTAGCTATCAGCGCTAACAGATTACCAATCCAACAAAATTAGTGTGTGAAATGAGTTGAGTTAAGTTTTATAGTGTACTCAATTCAACCTAACCACCATAAAATAAAGTAGATTTAGTTCAGGCTATAATATACTACAGGATTAAATAAATAATTTAATTTTAAAATGAGAACGTTATATACTTATAGAGCGTTATAAGTTGTCAACTTATATTTATGATTGTTGTCAGGCTTAAAGTTGATTATCATCATTTTATTTACAGAAACAGGGGGACACTTTTAGTCAGTGAATAAGAATGACCAGCTAAAGCCCAGAGCTCTCCTTATCAAACTGAAATAGACTCCCTTAGATGTATCTCAGGATAACTGACCTCTTTGTGAAGGAGACCACCCTTGACAGGGCTGACTTATTACACCCAGCCTATAAAGTAAAAACTAAGCTTATTTTAGCATAAATAATACTAACTCTAAACATTGAAAATTTTTAAAAATTATAGATTATATTAACCAGAACCTCTGTTTCTAGTCTTTTGTCTAGTTTTGCTTTATCTCTGATTTTTATTACTCTTGCTTCTATTGCTACATGAATGATTACCATTATAGTTAGCTTCCTTTGTTGCATCCAATCCTCACACTTTCTGTAACTAATATCTAGTTTACCTTTTTAAAGTATTTATCAGTTGATTATTAAGGCACATCGTGGTTAACTTTAATAATAGGGGAATTTTGGTTCTTTGACAATTATTATCACATCTCAATGTGGAACTTTGATTGTCTTTATTTTCGGAATGCTCTAACATGATCCTGGTTATTACTGTACGTAAGTACAACGCCATCGGCAAGAATTTTCGGCAGTTACAATTGTAACATTAGGTGCCAACTTAGAGCCTCTTATCACGTGTGTGGCTTTCATGTGCAGCCTGACAACTTGTGCCAACATCGTTTCCTTTTGTGTTCAGCCGCATTTTAATAAGAATTGCGGACAATGGCTGATTGCCCTGAGTCTGATCCCCTACCTTATGCGGCTGCCTGGTATAGACTTCCAGAAGTCCCACTGTTCACTATTTGCTTAAAATGCTATGACACTCATATTCGCCCAACGCAGTTTGCAGCTCATTTTACCAGTGAAATGAAGGTACCCGATCCCGGCCTGTACTGTCTCTTTAACACGCCGTGAACTCTACAGCTATGGCCACATATCATCCGAGAGAATAATTTGCATTTCATGGAAGAATACATGACTCGCAGAGCCCAAATTCCAAAATGCCTGAAACAGAATATCATTCGTGGAGATGGCGGGACCAGCGTGCTCATAGTCGAAGAAATTCCCAGTTTTACAGTCTGTGGTGCCTGCTATGAGGACATAATTCGTGCAACAAACTTTGAAAGAAACTTTAAGTTCTTCTCTAACGTTCCTACTGATCATGCTTGGTCCTGCGACATGGGTATTCCATTCATAAAACGTGCAACCAGGAAGCTTCCAAAACTAATTCTTGGAGGGATTTTGTTGTTTCTTGTGACGTTAGGCTAAAGATTATTGCTTGTGCTGGGACTGAATCTGTGCAGGCACAATCCAGAATCTGGTACCAGCCTAGGTCACCAATTCCAGGCCTTGTAATCTGTGGAGCTTGTTATTACGACAGAGCGGCTGTAACTCCTATGGCTGAGGAATTCATACCAATTCCGGTTCCCCAGGCAAGCTATTTGAATTCATGGAGTTGTGATATGGCACTTCTGCCTATGAAGGTAGCCTGGACACAAGCTACTCTTACTAAGGACTTCAACATCTGGTGGGAGGCTGCGAGGACTATAATGAATAGTTCAGTCTGCTCAAACAAGGGTATTGTAGATGGCATATGGTACACTCTTGCACAAGGATATAAAAATTTTAATATTTACGCTCGATACTACGCAGGATTTATCCATGCTCTCGGATATGGATCTGCCTTCGCACGGAAATTCCGTCCACCCGGGCAAACTCTCCTTTGTGACTTAAATCCGACAGCTCCTCGATTTCAGTCGTATGTTTCACGATTGGAGGAGGCAGAACGAAAAAGGTCATTGTCAATATTCACAGACTATGTCGTCAAGTTTGCTGCGTTGCCATTATGTCCTCGTAGTACTATGGTTAAAGATCGTCGATGGTACGGCTCGCCCGACTTCCTTATATGCGAGAACTGTTTTGAAGAAGTTGTGAAAGACACCTACCTTTCCTCACAACTGCCGTACCAGAACGTAGAGATCAGTGGGCAGCGCATGTGCGATCTCTATTCCCCCAGAATGCGTAAGCTATGGTCCGAAGCGTGCTGCAAACAGGATCTCACGAGCTTTACTGAATTCGCCCGGCACAGGACTCAAATCTATGCAATGACAATGCCGCGAATTCAAATGATCCTAGGATTGATGAGAAGTCGTATAAAGCAACAAGCAGCCTTGTTCACATCTTCTATTATGCTACAGGGTGCAAATAACATAGTCACGGCTTCCCAGAGTTCCTCTCAGTATAGTTATGGAAATTCTACCGTAGGATATGGGTTTTCCACCCCAGCTGGTGTGCAGGGTGCGATGCAGTTTAAGCAAGCACTTAACATGAACCCTGGTCCGGGAAATGAGTTTGTGGAGGTGGCTCAGCTGGAGGCTATGTGGAAGGAGGTAGAATAGCTTGCTAAACCGCATCATAAGAAGTAAACGAGCAACGAGCCATAAAGGTTTGGAGCTAGATTTCACGCCTCACATTGCATAAATGCCCAAACCAAATTTTTTTTGTACTTAGAACCCGCTAAAAATAACAACCATGATGAAATTGAGCATTATATTCTACAGATTACACGATTTTACGTACAAATGCTGCATTGAGTGTTTGTAATTCAGATTCCTTGATGCTACTCCAATCTCCTACGCCCATTGTTAAGAGCTCAGTTCAAAATCATCTTTGAAATCAACCTATAACCTTAACTTTATACTTTATGACTACACAAAGTCATAATATGAGAGTAGTATAGGTTATGGACGTTGTTTCCATACTTTGTGTATAAATAGTAATAGAATGACAATGGAATTTAGCACCCCACCCTATTCTATTTACAAGAAAAGATTTAGGTAAATGGCTGTTAGATGGTATTCCAGATGGGTGTGGACTCAAAAAGCGCCGGATTCTTCCATAACGTCTAACCTCAAATCAAAAACTCAAACTGAATCGGCGCTTGCCACACGCCACTTTGCCAGCCTCTCCCCATAACCGCACACACCAAGCAGACACTAAAAAGTCCATCATATCCCCATTCAGATTCTTAACCACAGTCAACATCGGCATCCCTTTACTATCTTCACCGCCTTCCCTCTCAAATGCAATAGCCTCGCCATCGGGATTGTCTACGTAGCAAACCCACTTAGTGTCGTACAACTGCAGCAAGCGTCTGAGCACCGTAGCCGGCCCATTACCAACGCCTAGGAGGACAACAGGATCGGATCCTGCTTCCCACTTATCAGTTTCTCCCTTCTTCAGTGGAACAGGAGTACTAAAATCCCACACTGTTTTCCTCAGCTTAGTTGTAATAAGGATGCCATGGGATTTGGAAACCACAATGTTCCGCAGCATGCATCTATGCGCATTCAGGGGCTTGATAAAGCGGTCCCCGATAGCACAGACCGCGACACCCTCATCCCTCCTAGACAAACCAAAGCAGGTAGGTTCCAGTCTTTTAACCTGAATGGAAGTCCCGAGACTGACATTGAGCAAGGATGAGCTTAGAGAATATAAGGGTGCCACTTCAATTTGTTCTGTCGAGAGAGGCCTGATAAACAGGCCTGTGGGGTCAATAGCTAAGGCCATCTGGCTGTAGACCTGGGTCAAGGAGGGAGCCCTGTCCAGGTGTACATCCTCGTAGGAGGGGAGTGCCTCGTTGGCGGCATCCATTGATTAACAAATAGGAGCAAAGTATTTGTTTACATGGGAGTGTTCCACTTGAAGAAGGAGCTGGGCTAGAGGCTTTGATATAATTAAGCGCGGCAGAGATAAACCTTGACGTTCGGATAAGGTCAGTTCCTATTTCTATTCTCATCAGATCAGAGCGTGGTCATTCTGAACGATTCTACTGGACGGTTTGGCAGCGGAATTAAGGCGCATAATGCCGAGACGAAGCCGTCATGATTAAAATTAGATAACTAAGTTAGGCCGTGGCAAGACTTCTCGGGTTACCTAATACTCTAAACTAACGTTATTCTCGCGTCATAATAATAATCATGTTCCTTCATCTTGAAACTGTTTTTCCTGCGTAGCTGAGCTCCTCTGTGATGAAAGCTCCAAGAAACTGGCCAAAAATAACTAATCGTATAAAGGTTACCATGTGGAAACCTAACCGACAAAGATGGTTATTTCTAGAGCTGTTTGGAGGTAAATATATTTAGTTGGTATGGCGCATTACTATTTTATTTGATGTCTCCTACAGTATCACTAGGGCTAAAGCTTGATACGTTAACTAGCTAATTGAAGTGTCGGTGGAAATTGCATATAGAAATGATTGACGTACTAGAATAGTAACACTGTTCTTAAACAGATATCTAAACAGGTCATAAAAGTTCATACAATACTTAAGCTAGACTAAAATTATCCGTCTTTACGATATTAGAGATTACATAGGAATATCTCCTTATACACCATCTTAATACTGGTGTATTACCTACCAACCGTTATATTACACTCAGCGATGGCTAATCTTGAGTAATAGTTTGCTTTCTCTTGTGCAGTTACCATCAATTAGGAGCATGCCATCAGATGGATAAGAAATCGAACCTTTAGTATCATTCAAATCGTTTTAACAGCGGGATTTGCGTCAAATAATTTAACGGTTATTCTATTTACTACAATGGGTTACAAAAAGTTTAAATGCTCCTAGTATGTACATTTGAGTTAATTATATGCGCCAAAGGCCTCCTTTAAACTATATAATTTGATTGTATAGCGTGAGAGTATTCAGACTTTTTGCAACCAACTGTAGCCTAAAAATCAAATCGGGTTCTGTTATGGTTGAACCTAACAAACTAGCACGAGCATATTCACAGCACGCTCATTTTATCGGGTACCATCCTCTAGTATATTTTTGGGGTAAGCGGATAAACCCCACTTTCAGCTTCCCTTTAGTCGTACCTCAACCTTCAATCCCCCGTTTATATAGATAGATTCAGGCTAAATGAAACGACTCACCTCATTCCATGTGCTGTAGGATAGGCGGGGTAATTTATAATCTAGGGGGATTGTCGTTTCAATGTTTTTTTAAATCGTTAATCATAAATAACTGATAAACTTTTCCGATGTCCCAGTATTCTGGAACTGCTCGCACGTAAACGTGTAGCTGGTCTCTTAGAGGGGAACGGCTTTAATCAAATGTGGATTTTGATCATCTAATTACCCTCAGCTTTAACTCAAGGACTTTCGATTAAATGCCGTGTTTGGTCAACTCGCTGCAATTTAGAATGGCCTCAGCTGAGCCATACCATATCAATGCACCTCAACTAGCGCAGATATCAGATGTCACCCATCTTCTGAGCCAGGACACCAAGCCATGGTATCAGAAGAGGAATCTTCGCAAGCTCTACTTGACCTTAGTTCCTGCCGCACTTGGTGTGGAGATGACATCCGGGTATGATGGATCCGTCTTGAATGGTCTTCAGGCTGTAGTTCCCTGGAATGATTGTTTGTCACTGTCTGAATTTGGCCTGCAGTGACTAACCATTATCCCCAGATTTCAACAACCCAAATGGAGCACTTCTTGGATTGATCACTGCTGCTTTTTCAATTGGTGCTGTTCTTGCTCTTCCTTTTTGCCATTTATAAATGATCGGTATGGACGTAAGGCATGTATCTTATTTGGCAGTGCCGTAATTGCAATTGGAGTTGTGTTGCAGACAGCGTCTGTTGACAGTGAGTGATGTCACTATTTCAGAATTATACTTCAGTATTTACTGACTCCTATTCTTTACAAAGTTGCAATGTTTTTAGTTTCTAGGCTGATGCTGGGCTATGGTATCCCTTACGCTATCAGCGGTGCATCCCAACTTATTGCGGAGTTATCACACCCAAAAGAACGAGCAGTAATCACTGGCCTCTTCAATGAGAGCTGGTATGTTGGTTCTACCATAGCTGCTGGTATAACGCTTGGGACATTTTCCATGGAATCAAATTGGGCTTGGAGAGCACCCTCACTATTACAGGTTCTTCCATCAACGCTGCAGATTATCTTTATATGGTATCCACTCGCTTTCAATTCCATTAACGCGTGTTTGGTATTAACAAAAAGAACAGGTTCGTTCCAGAAAGTCCCCGTTGGCTCATCTCCAAAGATCGAGCCGAGGAAGCTTTTGAAATCCTTGTAAAATATCATGCTGAGGGAGATCCAAACGACACGTTTGTCCTTGCTGAATTCCAACAAATTCGCGAGACCATTAGTATGGAGGCGGAGGCTTCAAAAAGCAGTTGGGTTGAACTCTTCAAAACTCGCTCCAATCTACATCGACTGTTAATCGCGGCTTGTGTGGGCTTGTTTTCTCAATGGTCTGGTAATGGACTTGTATCGTAAGTCATAAAAATTCTTAAGTACCTATACCTCGAAACATATCTAACTACAATCATCCAGATACTACCTATCAAAAGTACTCAAATCTATTGGGATTCAGTCCAGCCGAACTCAGAACCAGATCAATGTTGCTCTACAATGCTGGAATCTTATCACTGGTGTAGGCGGTGCTTTTGCCACTAAATTTATAGTGCGACGGACCCAATATATGCTCTCATTTTCAGGAATGACGATCGTCTTCGCATGCTGGACAGCAGCTAGTGCAAGATATTCAGAAACGGGCAATACTTATGCTGCCGGTGCGGTTGTTGGCATGATCTTCGTTTACTATATGTGCTACAACCTCATGATGCCACTAACCTACATCTATATAACAGAAACTTTCCCTTTTATTAGTAGATCTAAAGGAGTAGCTATTACACAAGGATTTTCCCGAGCCGGAAGTGCATTCAATCTGTTTGTTAATCCGATTGGTCTAGAGAGTCTTGCATGGAAGTATTACCTGGTATACATTGCATGGTTGGGATGTGAGACAATACTTATCTTCTTGGCCTATCCAGAGACAAAAGGCCCAACACTAGAGGAAATGGCATTAGGTATGGCCACTTCTCCCCTATGTCTCTAGTTCACTACTAATAACATTTGATAGTTTTTGAAGGGAAATCCGCAAAAGTTGGGTTGATTAATGTGTCTGAAAAGGTAGATGCAACACTGGTACAGCAGGTAGAGAAGGTTTGAGTGATTTACTAAAGGTCACAAGAAGTTTTGTGTCTCTGTTCTATTGATATGACAAGTTTTATAAGACCATGACTTAATTTTACTTTGCTACAACCTTGAATAAAGCCTTAGAAGATTTAACAATCACCCGTTCTGAATTTCTTCTGGTGGATTTTAACACAGAGTTGTTATAATCCTTTACCAAGTAGTCTCTTAGATTATACAGTTAACACATTAATATGCTCTACCGTCTGCTCTTCTTCGAGCTTCTTTCCATCGTTAATGGTTGGCAAAGTGGTAAAGGATAGCGTCCCCGCCACCCTGACGGTATCAAATATAGTTTAAGTTTTAATAAAGATCTCGTTAATTTCCTCAAGCGGCAACCCTTCGTCTCAGGATAAAGTAGATAAAATATAACAGCTGAAAAGTCACTAATCGTAGCATATATAATGTAGCAACGCCAATCAAGGGTTGTAAGCCTACAGGAATAACCTCTACGGTAACAAATCCAAAGGCCAATGGATTGCTGCTGCCATGGCAGTAACCTTTGATCAGATTCGTAGGGGTACGATACCCGCAGCGCATATGAACGGAGGCAAGAAGAGGACAATGTTAAAGAAGAAAGATACCATTACGTAGAAGAATATAGCAGCATCAGAGGGATGCATGTTGTGGAGATCAGAAGAAAGGCTGGCTGAACAGCTGCGGACTGGTTCAAAAATGCTTTAGCCTTTAATTATTTAAGTAAGATAAATATACTAATTGTAATAAAATTTAAAGGGGATATTTAAATCGTTGCCAAATCGTTAGTATTAGTTAGTTTTCAGGGGAAAAGTACAAGATTCACACAAATATATTTATAATATATAAGCCTTATTATAAATGAGGTATATTAATTTATTAAATAATGAAATTCTTGGTTACATTTAATTAATAGCAAATACTAAAAATTTTTATATATTATTTTGTAATTCTAGATTTAAGATAAATTAATGAAAAATAAATTTCTTTAAAAATAAATCTGATTATATTTATTAATTTTTTTAATGTTCATTTGAAAAGATTAATTTATGAATTAAATATAATAGTGACAACTTGTTAAGTATTTAAATTTTGAATGCTTGCTTTTGATGTCCTGTGTGGAGTATACTTAGAGACTTGCGAAGTTGTTTTTGTAATGATAATGAAACGTCGGTAACTTATTAAGACCCTTGTAAGAGGTAAAGAGGATTTGAGGATTACGGAATAATAGTCGGTTGCGCTCGTACGCAGTTTTATCGCTGACCAACCACCCAGGGGCGGTNGGCGCCAAAACCCCATCACCTTCCAAAACCTCCGTCACCTTTCAGCGATCGCTTTGCCATACAATTTGCCATACAATTTRTATCYGAANAAAGAACAGGATATATATTTTGATGTATTTACTCTTCAAATTCCATAAAATTGTAATCTAACTATAATGGTTTTATAACTGTAATAATTATAATAATGTGATGGAATACGATCGTTTGTACGGTTGGCTACGTACGGTAGTGATATGGGAGTGCGGCTGCGATCCATGTATGGCCAAAATGTGTAGCTGTGCGGCAACCAACCAATCAAATGGTAGGGTGCAGTAGAATAGGAGAAAGGAAGGCTTGATTATGGTAACTACGATAGCTACTACTATATATACTAAGTGGTAAAGTGTGGGGAATCTGGGGTAGCGGGGTCTCAGTATAAGGTCTACGCTCATACGTATGTAGAGAACAGGAATTCCTTACTACAATATAACATGTTTATAATAATACTTATATAATTAGAATACGATTATCAAAGTCTTTTTAGTTATCAAAATACTACTTAATTATCTTTTAATTAACTGTTAGAAGTAGATGTTATTGTAGAATTGTTCTTTGGCATTTTGAGAAGTATATTAATTGTAATATTGTATAGATTTACTATTAAAACGCGTAATAAAAGTACCTGATTTTAATGTTTGAAGTTCGTGAAAGGTGACGGATTTTTGGGAGGTGATAAAATTATCCCGTGCGATAAAACAGCGTACGGAGCACAACCAACCATTACAGGAATCTATTTGTGGTAAGTGTTCCGGGATAATTTTAGACCACACGAGAGTTTTGTCTCCGCAAGCTTTCAACCCCATACCCCATACCCCGGAATTTGGGGTAACTGGCTTGTATAAACAAGACATGACTCGCCTATAAACAGCACAAGTCAAACATACGAATTTTTATTGCTCAAGTTTATAATTTCTCTCCTCATCGAACCTCGTCATTAGCAGTTCAGAATGTTGCAGACCAAATCGAACCTCCCGGATAAAGTAGACTTGGTTTATATGGAAGGAATTCATGTGAGAATAAGCGGGAAGAGATCATTACTAGTCGCCTTGCTTACTTGCTGAAGAAACACTGCCAGGAGGAACCCGATATCGAAGCAACAGGCTCAAAGGATGAGCACGAGTACCTACAAGATGAGACGCGGTGGAAAAAGATAGTGCGAAAAGCTGATTATACCTCTGCTATCCTTTCTCTACCTCCTCAATTACCTCGATCGAGGTAATGTCGGCAATGCCAGGGTCCTCAATAAAGAAACCCATGACGATCTTTTGTACCAGACGCACATGACCTCCACAGGCTATGCTGTATCATTAAGTCTGTTCTCAGTTGCATACGCTGTTTTCGAGGTACCATCTAATTGGATCCTTAAACGTTATGTCCGTCCATCTGTGTGGCTGACATTTCTGCTCTTCTGTTGGGGTGCCACTACACTGGGATTTGCAGGCGTCAAGACCTACGTCCAAGTTGTCTTCCTTCGCTTCTTAATTGGTATTTTCGAAGCTGGTTTCTTCCCTGGTAAGTGGCTAGAAACTCCTGAAGACCAAGCTCCTCCAGAACTCTCATTTGTATGACAAGGTACTTATGATTTCACAGGAATCGTCTACTTCATGACATTCTGGTACCGTGTCGAAGACGAGGCCTACGCATTGCGTTTGTGGCGGCCCACGCCACTCTTGCCGGAGCCTTTGGTGGTGTGGTGGCATTCGGGGTTGGACACCTAAATCGCAAGCACGGGCTGCAAGGGTTTCGATGGCTCTTCATCATTGAAGGATTAGTCACCGTTCTGTTCAGTGTTCCTCTTCTCTTCTGCCTACCGGATTATCCGTCTCGTGCCAAATGGCTTACTGGAGACGAAAAGAAGCTCTGCGAGCAGAGGCTCCAAGAGCAGGGAGCCGGCTACACAAAGGCTCACGCCACTCGAAGAGAAATAATTGAGACTTGTTTTTCACCGAGGATGGTACTCCATTATTTGACATATGTAAGTCTCTACGCCCCGTTGACACAGAAAGATAGACTGCCGGAGGCTGAGATAACTAATTGCTTGCAGATCTTCAACACTGTTCCTCTTGCATCCTTCACCTTTTATACGGCAACAATTGTTACTGGCCTGGGTTACCAGTCATTAGAAGCCCAACTATTGACAATCCCACCGTGGGTGGTAGCGTATCTATGTGCACTTTTGTACGCGTACTTAGCCGACCGCTATAATGCCAGAGGATACTATGCAGTGGTTAGTTCTATTGTAGGCGGTCTTGGCTGGTTAATATCCGGCTGTCTACCCGCACACGCCTTTAAGGCTCGGTATGGTTGTCTTGTACTTGCAGCTGTGGGACCTTTCCCATGTGTTGCTCTCTTTAGTACGTGGGTCACTGGCAACGTCCCAAGCGTCACTACCATGGCTCTCGCTATGGCTTTGAACAACTCAATGTCTGGAATTAGTCAAATAGTCGCCCAGTGGATTTGGATAGCTAATGAGGCTGGCAGAGGTTATCCAACCGGAAATTTCACCTGTGCAGCTTGTAGTTTTGCGGTGGCCATTCTTTCCCTCATCTTCCGGTTCTGGTATGGGCGGATGAACAAGGCAGGTGTCACAAACGCAAATGGGAATTCGAAGACTTGGGTATATTGATACAAATAAATGGAGAACTACACATTCCGCCTTTTGAAACACCTGTGAATGTGGAAGTTCTCCTAAGTGGAATTTCTTATAACACGGTTCTATCATGTTCTGTAAAGGAAAATGGAACAGCATCATATCAGATTATCTTCTATAACTGTATATCAGGCTTAGTTATCAAACAAATGCACAAGCAGTATTAACGACTCTAGTTCTATTCAGCAACTCTTTCAGTCTGTGTGATAGGGTTTTTGGGCTTTCGATGAGAGGGTTTGGTAGTGTAATATGATGAGACAACTTTCCAGTATGGCTTCTTGCATCGATACCATTACGTTTGCGTAACAAAAATGAACTTTTCTAAATCTACCATTTGCGAGTACTTCTTAACAGTTCTACGATGACGCTGCCATTCCACTGATAGTAGCAAAATCCAGGTTAGAAACACAAGTAGTGTCGAAAAGATATCGATATATGGATGAGAGAAGTCGAAGAGTCGAGGAGTTAGCACGCCTTCAGAGATGTAGTTAATTTGATGATCATGTGTAGCTTTTTGACTGAATATTTGACAAGGGAGTCGGTTCTAGTATTATTTTTACGAAACAATTCTATTCATGAGTGCTTCAGAACATTTGGGGAACAAAAGCTCGGGATTTATGTAGTATCTTCTATCTATAGAGGGTACTCGAGATCATAGGCCAGCGTGTCAGTGCAAATAGATTCTCTGAGAGCGTGGGTCCTATACGTCATAAATTATCAGTTAACTGCGTTCTGAATCGTTCTAGGCCCGAGTTTATAACAATACAAATCAAATCAGATGTAAGAAATAGTAGAAAAAGAGGCGGTCACCAAAGCCGTAGTTAGGTTAGAATACAAGGTGTGTCAACGCTAATACTCACTTCAAATGCTCAGGATGCTCGGCATATATTTTAATCGTCTCTGGACTGTCCAGAAGTGCAACCACGGCCATATTGTATCCTTGAGAACGATGTGCTGTGCTTGGGTGCGGTGAACCGACATCGACTTTAATCAACCCAGGGACCTTGCCTACCATACCTCCGACCGCCTGTTTTAGCTTATTTATATCGCTAGGTGTAACGTCTGGCTTCAATTTGAAGAGAATTGTTGGAGTTTAGAAAACAGAGTCTAGTCAGTCAGAGCTTTAGGCTAATTGCGACAGAAGACTAGATGGTATCTTGTCTTGGAGGTATCATTACAAGTAGATTATGGCAATGGTTTCAAGTTATGTGCGGGGGACGAACCAATGTGGTAAACCGCCATTGCGCAAGTTATATTAACGTGCTCGTCTTTCAAGTGTTTGGTAGACTGCTTTCACTTAGTAATTTGCTGTGAGTTTCCCAGACTATCGAATTGGTGGGAAGAGAAGAAGGAAGAGTGGCTCAAGTTCGTTGCCCACAAAATGTTAAAGTTCGAAGCAGTCTTAGGTACGGATGTATCACGGTCTTGAATGCTGTCAGTCGCCTAATCAGGAGCTTTAACGAGAAGAATCGCTGCGTGTATTTGTGCCATGTTCATCGGCTTCAGCGAAGCTAGTTATGCAACCTATTCGATTTTTTACAGTATCTATGCCGGTCCTTGTCACCGGCTCTGCCGAGTTTGACCCCTCAAAATGTTAATCAGCTTTGAAGGTCTCACCATCTCTCTTGGATGAAGCCGACGAGAAGGAGATGTTCGGAGTGGCAACAGCAGCGGCAATTGAGATGTAACCTTCTCCATGCAAAATTGATGGCCGCATTAGGAATAATATCCTGGAATTAGAGTACGTAAGGTACATACAGGAAGACTCATGTCCTAATAGCAGCATATGATCGAGTAACAGGAGAGGCAATTTCAGTGCCATGCTCAGAAATGGAACCAGCGGCAATGAAGTTTGGAGGAATTTCGTTTTCCTAGCACCATAATCCTGTATCTCTCTAAGACCACTGGTTCCGGTCTGAGAATTTACAGAAAGTGAGCTACAGGAATGGTTGCCTAAAGGGGATGAAAGCAGAAGGAAGTGCGATAAACCTGAAAACGGTCAATTTGCCGAGCTGCAACTGTGAATAATATATTAATAGGTCACATGTCGATTATAGTGTCGGAATCTTGTCAAGAAGTAAAATTCTAAATGATGAAGGCCATTTCAAATTTCCTATCTCTGTAGACTCCCTCATTGCGTATTTGTGTTTGTTTTTCTCATCGTTCAAATAGACATACAAGACAGAGACCTCCATACCGCTAGGGAAAACCGTCTTTATTACCGGTGAAACTCCCAACACGAGCAGCTTAGGAATCTTAAGAAAGCAACAAGTAAAACTAAAAACGAAACAATAGACACTCAGCAACGATGAGTTGTCTCTCAGAAAAATTGGCGGAGAGAGAAGTAGCTGGCCATCCGATCCAAGTCGGGGTCATTGGCGCAGGGAAATTTGGATCTATGTTGTAAGTTTATATCTTTCTAGTACTATGATAAAAGAAACCGTTAGAGCGATGAAGGAGGAAATACAATGGTTTTGCAAAAAGCCTGCAATGTTCATGACGAGAGGGACGATCATAACTGAGCTAACAAAATAAGCATTGCTCAAACTCATTTAACAAACGGAATTCATCTGGCTGGGGTATGCGATCTCAACACTGAGCGTATCTACGATGCATTTAAAAGAACACACTATCCAGAGAGCAGAATTGATATGACTAGCACCATGAGCTTGACTGAAGGGATCAAATCGGACAAGACAATTGTGACAACTGACTCTGCTGTGCTGATCAGTCACCCGCAAATCGATGTCATCCTTGAGATCACTGGAAACCCGGCAGCAGGTGTGCGCCATGCACTTCTCTGCTGCGAACACAAAAAGCATATTGTGATGATCAACGTCGAAGCAGATGTGCTTGCTGGACCACTCCTGGCAAGGAAGGCCAAGGAAGCGGGAATCATTTACTCAATGGCATACGGTGACCAACCCGCCTTGATCTCAGAGATGGTAGACTGGGCTAGGGTCTGTGGATTCAACGTTGTCTGTGCTGGTAAAGGAACTAAATATCTCCCTGAGTACCGGTATTCTACACCTGATACAGTGTGGGGCCTCTATGGTTTTACGCCTGAGCAAGTTGAGAGAGATAGCTTAAATCCTCAGATCTTCAATTCTTTTCTCGATGGAACCAAGTCAAGCCCTGAAATGGCAGCTGTAGCAAATTGCACCAGGCTTGCATGTCCTACAAATGGGCTAAGTTTCACGCCTTGCGGCTATCACGACATGGCAAAGATCTTGAAGCCTAAATCAAAAGGAGGCTTCAGCGAGAAATCTGGCATGGTAGATGTTGTGTCGTCTTTGGAAACCAATGGAAGACGGGTTTTTAAGGATGCTAGATTCGGCGTGTACGTAGTACTCGAAGGTAAGTTCTACATCAATCTTGTGGCCTCCACGAAACATGAGTCTATATGGCTCAAATGCTGATTGTATCTCTAAAAGTATAGCCAATAGTGAATACCAAAAAGAATGTTTCGAGCAATACGGTCTCGAGACAGACCCTTCTGGATTCTATGCCACCCAATATAAACCATTTCATTTGATAGGACTGGAAGTTGGCTTCTCAGTAGCTAGCATCATGTGCCGTGGTGAGCCAACAGGTCAGACCAAAACCTTCTCTGGCGACGTCGTTGCTACTGCGAAATGCGATCTCAAAACTGGGGATATACTAGACGGTGAAGGCGGATACACAGTAGTTGGTAAATTAATGGCTGCGGAAGCGTCATTGGAAATAGGAGCACTTTCAATAGGGTTAGCTCATGGTTTGAAGCTGAAGAACGATATTCAAAAAGACCAGAACATCAGCTGGAAGGATGTCGAGTTCTCGGAAAAGTCGCAGGCAGTTGCAATTAGAAGGGAGATGGAGGCCATCTTCCGTAAGGAGTTTGTAACCAGGAAGTCGAAACCGAATGGTACATCAAAAGACAATACAAACGGGATTCAAAACAGGATTTAATAGACGGTTGCATGAAGAAAGACTCATTATAAAACAAAGTTGATGGATTACAACCTACAAGAGATTCTTCTGAACTTGAGTAATTCACAAGACCAGATCATTGCTATTACCACATCCAACATAGTCTTAATAGATTAGAAGAGAATATTTATACAAATCAGGGGGTCTTTACTTCAATTTTAATCTTTCCAATCACTATTAGATCATAACCTTCAAAGTAATGTAATATAATTGCTAATAGAACAGCTGGTCTCATGAAAAAAGCCCCTGTCTTTTTCTCTGCCTCAACTTAAGCATCGAGCCTGTCGGAACACCTGTAAACACGTAGTACGGTACGCATCTATACGTAATGTACTAGTTGTGCTTGTTCATGGTTGATTGTCGCTCAGAGGTTGGGCGCATTGCGAAGCTGTATCCCCTCGAGCGCCAGGTTTACCAGCTCGTTAGGCCAAAATCATATCAAGGTTATCGTCCACTCATAATCTTCTCTTTCTAAGCTTAAGTATATTAAAGGTTAAAGTGACAAATTGAACGAAAGATGAGGACAAACAGCAAAAGCAATAGTTTTGTAAGCTTCGCAATTTAAAAAANGGTTTTAAGATTTATTCAAATAATTAAAACATGGCAAAAAGCGACTTATTCCACCGGCCATGACGGTGACATCGAGTTACCTTAAAGCTACTGTCATGATAACATGCTTATAAGAATCAATGGATGATGTTATACTCTACATGACTAAAAACTCTTTGGCCTTTATTATAAATATCACGAGTAGGCAACTTCCTTAGGTGACTAATTCGATTCGTTCAGATTGCAGGAGCGGATAATGGAGCGGATAATAACTTGGAGATAAGCACAACTTATCGTGGGGGACTTTACGCGAGAAATTTCCTGTAATGCACGGTGATTTCACCAGTGCCAGAGGATAAGTGCCATAACCTTTACACGTCTGTAGTTTTGCAACCACCATAGATAATGATATATAAATTGAATACAGGTTTCGCAGATGCTTTGTGAACATGTTATTTTTGGAACAAAGTTATTTGAATCTGAAATGGTTGAGTTAAAAGTGTTTTACTGCTTGTGGACAACTTGGGCAAGTGTTCTTTCAGCATTGGTCACGTGATTTGTAAAGGCCTTGACAAAGGAGTATAATGAAGCTTAAGTATAACAATGAATTTAAAGGCTATTTGTAATAATATATATTGATATTATAACTGTAAAAAGTTCTTTAATACTTGTAAAAGATGTGTATATTTAAGAATTCACCTTTTAACTTTGTTCTTCTTTAGTTCCTACTAAAACTGCTATCAAAATCACTATTGCTATTATCAAAACTACTATTATGTTATCCTGGAACCTTATTAATTGTCTTTGCACTTTTACTCTGGCTTTTAGCCTTGTTAGTGGAAGCTTTATCATGGCTGCTGTCACAACTTCTTCTAATCTGGTTCCAGAGGTTCTTAAAGTTCTTAGAGCTCTCTTAGTTGTTCTAGCTCTCCTAGCCCTTCTAACTTATCTTACAGGTGTTATGCATGCTCTAGCTATTCTCCTTCCCTTATGATAATTTACACTTTATGCAGGCTATATTCTGAGGACTAACAAGCTTGTAAATATAGAAGCTCTTCTGGGATTCTTTGTTGGACGTGTTAATGGCTAGCCTTGTACTTATTGTGTAAATAAGTCTGGTGTATGGACAGAGTATGTCTCTGTTCTAAGGCACTTTAATGGAGCTTGTGCTAATTGCTATTATAGCAATGAAGGAAGTTATTACTCCTTTTGTAAGTTATATATCATTTTACGGATAAGAATAAGAAGTTTACTAATTATAAACTGTGTTTAGATATTTACAACTGCCCTCTTCCTACTCTTATTATTACTTTTACTGCCTTTGTTATTGTTATTGCTAAAGTTCTTGTTATAACTCCTGTTAAAGCTCTTGCTAGTTATGGTTACTCTCTTTGTCCTTGTACTCCCTTAGTTGTTAAACCTTTTGTTACCTCTCAGAACAGCATTGCTGTTGTCCATGAGTTGTAACAAGATCTTGTTATAGGTAAAACTAATATTGTAATAATGCCTGCTTGCCTTTCTTGTTATTCTTAACTTACTAGTAAGTCAGCTTGGTTATCTACAGGTTGTATTTAATGTTATTCTTCTCTTCCTGACTGTTATTGCTTCCTTCCTTGTAATCAAGCTGTTCTTATGCTTATTACTCCTCTAATTACCACAGGAAATGTTTGTTATACTTAAGTAATATGTCAAGAGCAAAACTGTTATATAACAGATGTTCTTTGTTGGTTTAGAAAGATGTTAGTTAATACTGCAAATTCTATACATGAACTTGTAAATATCATTGAATAAGAGGTAATTAGTGAAAAAGGAAAGAGGAATAACAATGATAGTATATAAAGTCTTTATAACAATTTGCAGACTTAATAATAGAATAATAAATATGTTTTTAACTTATTAGAAATCTTATAATTACTTATGAATTATTATTATATATTAATTTGTGAAAACCTAAAATTTAGTATAATTTAAACAAGAATTACTCTTAAAACACCTTCTCTTTGTCCTTATATATTCTAATGTTCTCTTCTAGATTGTCTTCTTATAATAAAGTATATAATTTATTATAGATGTTCTTTAAGCTTTGTAATAAGATGTTAAAGGTTATAATTAGCTTTTATTACTTCTAACTTGGAAATAACTTCTTCTTTATTCTTTTTACAAGTTATACAAGTTATAACCTTATCTTAAATCACTTTTCAACAAGAGAATTATACTCTTATTTTGTTTTTTAGATGTTATTAAGTTCCTTACCTTTCTTCTAGTTCTTTTACAAGTAGTTGGTTTGCAATTCCTTCTTTTTACTCCTTCTATGCCTTTTTAACCATAAAAACAAGTATTAAAGATATAAAGGTTAATGGACAAGATGTTGATCTAGAAGATATATTAGAAGATATAATTGGTTTATTAACTAAAGCTTGTTGAACAGAAGATAATATAGATTTTTGTAAAAGATTTTGTGGAGATTCTTATAAAGTTTGTAAAGATATTTGAGCTGTTTGCAAAGGTGCTTGAGGTTGTGTTTATAAGAGATCTTGTCTTAGAAGTCTTATATAATTGATTATAATTATAAGGATTCAGCTTTGAATCAGATCCTTGAGATTAATGTGAATAGATTCTAGCTTTGTCTTAACCTGATGCTTTATTTTATGTTTAAGCTTATTAATTAACTGGTTGTTATTATGAAGAATAACTTTGCAAGTGTTTTGTAACATATTATTGATTTCAGGTAAAGCTTGTTACAAAATCAGATTTTGCAGCTTTTTTTATAATTGTATCTAACTAGATTATAAAAGCAAACTCTTCTTAAATTAGTTTATAGAAAGGGTTATAAGAAAAGAATAGTAAAAAGAGGTAATAAGGTTGTAGAATAATAAGGTCTTGTAATAAAACAATTTGTAAGTGCTTTAGTAATCTGATAAAACTGTTATCTGCTAAATCATCTTTATTAAGTCTACTTTCTACTTAATAATGTCTTTGTACTTAAGCTTTAAACTAAGCTTTTTATTACTTAATCTATAGCCAGATTTGTTGTTGAAGAAGTAGAAGAGGCTTATGAGTAGCTTATAATAAAAANGTAATCATTTGTAGAAGATGAAAACTTAATTGTAATTTGTATAAACTGATAAGGAAGATGGGTAAGATATACTTGACAGAGTATATTATGATTCTAACAGTTAACTTATAATATTTAGCTTAAAGATATATCTTGAACCTTTGTATATTAAGCTTTAGTACTTTGTAGAAAGTGTGTTTTTTAAGCTAAGGTTAATTTAGCTTTTCTAAAGATATACTAGGTTTTTATTAATTATATAAGATAAGATATTTCAACTTTACAATCTTATTCAACAAGAACTTTAATTTTATACTAATACTTTTAATGTTTAAAAGAAGGAGAAGCTTTACTTGTAATATGAAAGTATTAGAATAAGAGTTGAGTTAAAGTTCTTTATGTATAATAAAGAGGATCCTTATACTGTAAAGAACTTATAAATTCCTTTTTTGTGTTCTTATTCATCTTCTTATCTTGAAGAAGAATTATTAGGTAATTACATGGAGTAAGGCTTTTTGAAAAGGGATATTCAAGAAAGAACAAGTTTACAAGCTTTATCTTGTAATAATTCTCTTTATGTAAGAGATAATAATGCTTAAAAAGAAGATTTACACATGTTTACAAGTTTTACAAACTTTGAGTTGATTTACAAAGTAGAATATCTTAAATCTTATGCTATTGTTAAAGGGTATAACTAGCTTGAATACCATTTATACTACAATTATAGAAGTTTTCCTTGTTTATCTTATTTTGTTAATATCCTCGTTGATCAAGAAAGCTATGAATAACTTCTCTTTGTAAGTTTACTATATTGTTATTTCTATATACAACTTGAAGCCTTTATAACTTTATAACAATTGTAATATAAGCATTTATAGTACTTTTTGTTAATAAAGAGCTTTTCAGAGGCTTATTTGTGGATCTTACCCTAAAAACAAGAGTTGAAGATCTATAATCATCATAGTCATCTGCAAGCAATTGCAAGATCTCTTGTAAGGGTAATTACAAAGCTTTTAATAAAACCTGAGCTTTAACAAGTACTTCAACGTCTTCTTCTTGCTGGTTTTTCTTCTAGTTAGCTAAGAGATGTAGTTTGCAGCTTATAAGCAGCTTCACCTGCCTGAGAAGGATATCCTCCTTGAGTTACACAACCAGCTTGTCAGGTATTACCAACTCTTCATCTAGCCATACATGAGAATTACTATCCTCAAAGATGCATGGTGTATAGCATCATCTCTAGAAATGGCCTGCAAGTTAACTTTGATAGGCTAGAAAGGAAGAAAGGATGAGGCTAGACTGTACCTGCCATTCTTTCTGCTTACTACTATAAGATTTAGCAGTATTTAACGGCTGTTCATCCTTTTTAGCCTTGAGGCCAGCCCTTCGCACTTCACAGGCGTATTCCTTAGCTACAATATACTGGTCCGACATCCGAAATTAGGGGGTTGAATTGTAAGTTGATGGGAAAGGGGGGTGTTGTACGAGGATAAGTGCCTGTTCATAAGGGGCAACTTATCCAAATGCACTTATTGCGGTATTTACGGGCGATTTCACATTTGCCAAGCAAGCCGAAAATGTATGGGATAAGTCATCACGTGGCCTCGCTTACGATTTCAGGAAATTTCACGGACCTTCGATAAGCACAACGCAGATATCCGTTATGCCGGTGATGCTTTCGGATAATCACCCTGCACAAGGTGCAACATCCGCAATGCATGTACTCTATAGAATGAAAATCATATATAATAAAACTGGGAATGGTTATCTGAAGAGATTTGTAAGAAGGATGAAGATAATGAATTTATTATTGTATAGACAACCTAGCGTAGCAATCTGTTGCAGGATGAAGCATTTGACCAACATCGGTATCATTGCTACACATAATTACCTTGCCCTGTCTTATCATGCCTTCGCATCTCATTCTCATATTTCGGAAACACGTGTTACCTTAATAATATCTAGACCAGATATCTGTTCCGGCCCATACGCCAATTCGGGCCATTTGCAAAT